>JAOTQJ010000002.1:5320124-5380269 GCA_025642045.1 Solanum sejunctum | reverse complement strand
GAGTTATCTTAAGTGTCATGTTGATTGGAACTTGCGGGCTGTTGTATGTAAGGCTATTAGCTCACGTCCTTTATGACTTCTTAAGTGCTGTTATAAGACTTTTTTAGGTCTATTTATATGTGTAAATTCTTCTGGAACAGTTTGGTTAAGGTTGGAATAAGTTTGGAGTTGTCGACGTCGAAATATAGCAAAGGAAGGTAACGTTATGCTGTCCTTTTTTAGATTGTGTGGAATTGTGATGTGTTGTGCTTTGTGGGCTGTTGTAAGACTATTATGACATTAAAATAGGCTGTACATGATTTGTACATGATCATGTGTATTAGAAAATATGATTAGGGACGAAAAGGTTAAAGGAATACGCTTGGGTTTAGAATAACCCGCTTGCTGCCCATGTATTGTTTTCTTATGTGATTGGGATGCCAAGGTGTACCCATTGGCTATTAATGCTAGTTTTATCACCTACTATGTTGTAGATAAGTATTTGGAGGAAGGGAAGGTTATATTGAGATAGTACTAAGGTCCGACGACGAGGTATGTAAGGTTACTTGATTTAGTATCACTTGGCATGAAACATAGATCTCTCCTTGGTACATAAAGTCATTCACCAACTCCGACACAACTATTGACCATGTTCCACTCTTTTACATGTTCATATGATTCAATACATAGTCCCCTTCAAAACTGCATACATGTTTGGATACCAAGTTACATGAGTTCTGATTACGGAGTAAAGTTCACGAGTTGTCCATTTCATACGCATTTCATCATTTGTGTTATGTACTCTTTTCATTGTCATGTTGTCTTGTATGATTATCCACATGTCACATGTTACATATACAGTCCTATAGCTCCAATATTAAGGCCACCAAAAGAATTATCTCAAAGGTAATTGAAAGATAATGTATACATTTTTGGTAGGTGGTAGCCCAAGGGGTGGAGATAGCACCTAGCCAAGGACGATGCTATCAACGGGGGGTAGCCCTAGGGGTTGAGTTTAACCTAGCTAGGGACGAACCCAATACAGTTTCACCACTGATCAATTGGTCATTTGTTTTATAGCTATGCACAGACTTTACAGTAAAGGTAAAGCAATATAAAGAACATAAAGTACATGATCCCACAGTATAAATAAAGGTGGTCTCTTATGCTGCACCAGTGTACAGTTTCATTTAAATTATTACTTTATATGCAATGTTTCCTACCTTACATACTTAGTACATCATCTCATACTGACGTCCCTTACAGGGGACCTACACTTCATGCTGCAAGCACAGATGCTAGTAGATCTCCCCAGTAAAAGTATAGGACATTCAGCGGCTATTTTGGGGCTTTGTATATGTCTAGAGCTTACGTGTTTTTATTGCACAGTTTGTTGAGACAAGGCCTGTCCCGACCCTTATCAGACGTCTTTCTTTATTTAGAGGGTTTGTAGACTATGTAAAGTAAAGTGTGGCCATGTCTCGTGCGTTAAATACCGTGGCCCCAACGGCCTAGTCATATACAGTTTCTTTTGACTTGTTATCACTATTTATCTGCTTTAAGGCATGCCAAAGTTAGAAATCTCTTATAATATGTATAGAAAGCACATAGATACAGGTTGGTTCTCCCGAGCCTTATCGGCAATGGGTGTCAGTCCGCCCTAATGGAACTTTGGGGCATGACAGAAGGTCACTTAATCTGAAAAGGGATGGGCTCCCGTAAGGAGGGCCACTTAATCTGAAAAGGGACAGGGTCTCATAAGGAAAGTCACTTAGTCCAAAAGGGGATGGGCTCCCATAAGGAAGATGGCTCCAAAAGGTCATATGTTATGTCGGTTGAGGATTCTTTACACATTTATATTATGATCTATGTAAGATGAATGATTTACAAAGCATGACTTACTTAAGAGTTAGTTATGTATGTCATATTGTGATTATGCTATCTATTGGTTATTATTATGCATTTTGATTATGATGCCTATCTCTTATTGCATTGCATCCCACAAACTTAGTACATTCAAACGTACTAATGCATACTCTATGTCTACATGATGTTACCATGTAGGAACCAGAGCTCCATTTGGTCATCATCCTCCTCCACGTGGCTAGCGGTATCCATTGACGCTAGTTGGTGAATCCTCATGTGCGAGGGAAATATATATGTTCTTAAGCTATGTATTAAAGACTATCCTTCTTTTTGGTATACTTTTACTATGAGTGTGAGCATAGTTACTTGTCTTGGCCCCCGTTAAGTCCTATGTTAGAGGTGTTATTGGGCAAGTTATGTATTATGCTTGAGCTTTGACTTACTTATGATATTCAAGCTATTTAAATATGAGTCTCTTCCAAAGTCCCAATACCCCTTATTTATGTTTCTTACATTGTTTTGCATTGCATCCACGACCAAGGATGGGTAATGATATATTATGAGGGTTGTTTGGGGTTCCTTCAGGTTTCCTTTTTGTCAGTCATGTCTAGGCCCTAGGCTTGGCTCGTAACAGATGCCATCCGCACAAATTCAAAACAAATAGGGGTCATCCCAGAAGAACTTCTTTACATCATGCATAAACTTGCGACATTGATAGGTGTTTAACTCAGGAGGTATTATATCACTCACAAAATAGTTAGCATAATCTGCAAACTAAGGTATCAGATCATGTGATGCTGTTAAAACTCTTTCATCGGGGAATGAGTCATTTATATCCATCCCATTATCAAACTTCATCATAGCCTCATCTTCTAATCTAGAAAGGTGATTGGCAACCTGATTTTCCAACCCTTTTCTGTCAAATCACATCAAAATTGAATTCCTGCAAGAGAAGTACCCATCTAATCAACCTTGGTTTTGCATTTTTCTTTGCCATCAGATATTTGAGCGTCGCATGGTTAATATGCGCGATCACCTTAGCTCCTAACAAATATGAATGGAAGTTTTCAAATGCAAACACCAACGCAAGCAATTCTTGTTCGATCACAGTGTAATTTTTTTGGACCACATTTAGTGCTTTGCTGGCATAATAGATTGGATGTAGGAATTTCTCTCCTTGTTTCCCTAATGCCATGCCAAGTGCAACACCACTTGCATCACACATTAGTTCAGACGGTCGTGACTAATTTAGAGCGACAATAATAGGTATTGTGGTTAGCCTTCTTTTCAATTCTTCAAGGCATGCATGCATGCCTCATCAAATACAAACTTTGCATCTTTTACAAACAACTTACACAAGGGGTGTGAGATTTTGGCAAAGTCCTTTATGAAGTGGCGGTACAATCTGGCGTGGCCTAAAAAATTTCTGATACGTTTTATCGAAATTAATGGTGGCAATCTTTATATCACCTCAGTTTTTTCTTTATCCACTTCAATTCCTTTGCCTAAAATTTTGTGACCAAGTACAATGCCCTCTTTGACCATAAAGTGGCATTTCTCCTAATTTAGCACCAAGTGACTCTCAACATATCTCTGCAACATATCACGCAAATTTAAAAGTCATTCTTCAAAAGACTGGCCGACGATACTAAATTCATCCATGAACACTTCAATAGTACTTTCAACCATGTCTGAGAATATAGACAGCATGCATCTTTGAAATATGGCTGGAGTATTACAAAGCCCAAAGGGAATCCTTTTAAATGTAAAGGTACCATAGGGGGCATGTGAACGTTATCTTCTCTTGATCCTCAGGTGCAATAACAATTCAATTGTACTCAGAATATCTGTCAAGGAAATAATACCATCCCTTTTTTGCTAGTCTGTGAAGCATCTAATCCATGAATGGCATAGGAAAGTGCATTTTTGGTAAAAGCATTTAATTTCCTATAGTCCATGCACACTCTCCATCCGGTGACTGGTCTCGCGAGGATCAACTCATTCTTTTCATTAGGTACCACTGTGATACCTTCATTCTTTTGAACACACTTCACTAGGCTTACCCACTCACTATCAGTAGTTGGGTAGATTACTCCTGCGTCTAGCCACTTGATGATTTCTTTCCTCACAACCTCTTGTATTAGGGGATTCAACTGCCTTTGATGCTTAATACTCGACTTATAATCCTTGACTAGATGAATCTTATGATAGTATATCCCAAAGGTATGCCAGTGATGTCGCTAATTCTCCACCTAATACCTCTTTTGTACTGCTTGAGAAATGAGACTAGGGCTTCTGTTTGGGCTTCACTTAACCCTACTGCAATGATGACAAGTAATGTACTATTCTCTCCCAGGTCTGCATATTTCAGATATGATGGTAATGCATTTAAATCTAACTCTGGTAGGACTTCTACAGAGGGTTTTGTAGGTGGTGTCCCTATTGCATAAATCCAGCTCCAACCTTACTTGTTGACTCGGGCCAAGTGACACCCACAGAGCATTTATTTTTTCTCATAATCAGGATGTTGTCACCATCAACACAATGGCTAAAGGATCAACCCCAAGCCTCAATTCTATTGGGATCTTAGCTTTATCATCCTCATCCATTGAAATCATTGAGATAACTTGGAATTCAGAACTCTTCCCATCCTGAGGGACCTATTTGAAACACCACTGCTTCTTTACCAATTCTTAAAGTAAGTAGACTCTTCTCCATATCTGTTAGTGCTTGACCTGTGGCTAAGAAAGGTCTTCCAAAGATGATTCAAACTATAAAATCAACTTCACAATCAAGTATAACAAAATCTATGAGAAATATAAATTTATCTACCTTTACCAAAACATCATACAAGATCCCCATAGGCTTCTTGATTGTTCTGTCTACCATCAACAACCGCATTTTCATAAGGGCAAGGCTCCCCAAACCAAGCTTTCTGAATATGGTAAGAGGCATTAAGTTAATGCTAGCCCCCAAATCATATAGTGCTTTAGCTAATGCTAGTTCTTCTACAATGCATGGTATGGTGAATGCACCCAGGTCTTCGTGCTTTTGCGCTAATGACTATGTAGTGATGGCAATACAACATTGAACATTTTTGGAGAGGTCTTGGCTCACTTTTAGCTTATCTTTAACTAGGTCTTTCATCGATTTGGCATTCCCCGGCATCCTTTCAAGGGCCTCAACTACTGGGAGGTCTACTGACAATATTTTTAGCACTGCCAAGAATTGTTCAAACTTACCCTCCTTCTTTCTTTTTCTAAGTCTCCAAGGGAAAGGAGGAGGGGCCTCAGAGGGGTTTTATACTTCTTGGGCTGCACTTCCGTGTTGCATGCCTAGGTTCCTGCATTCAATCTCTTCTTGCAGTTCCTACTTCCACCTTTTGCATAGGGGGATCTATCGTGCTTTTGCCACTACTAGTCATAACCGCCATGCAATGCCCTTTATTTTTAGGATTTTGAACCATATTGCTTGGTAGGGTGCCCTTTTGGCGTTGTTTCAATTGTGAAGACACTTGCCCAAATTGTTGTTCATGTTTCTTGATTACCACCAAGTGAGACCCTATTTTGTGGTTAGTACTTGAAATATCTACTTTCATTCCCTTTAAAGTCTCATCTTGGTGGTCAGCTCGTTTCAATAATTTTTAAAACATATCTTCAATCCTAGAATTGCTCGATCCGGCATCATGATTATGTGGTGGCATATAAGGATGACTCCTATAGCCCTCACTTCTTCCCCATTCTGCATCTAGCACTCTATCTCTCTCGTAGTATTCACCCTAGTTGTCTCTATACATCCTATCACGATTAAAGTTCCGACCTTGATTCCCAGAACCTTACCTCCAATAGTCTGAATTGGACCATTGGGGGTTATTCCGAAAATCTGCTGCTTGGTTTCTCACATAACAGGCATCCTCATCAAAGAATTGATCATTATACATAGGAGTAATTGGGGGTTGGTGAGATATTACCTTCACACTAGCTTGGTTTTGCTTCAAAACAAAATCTACACTCATACGGAGTTGAGCAAGTTGCTCCATAATCTCTTCATTTACTTTAGCCTGCTCACTATTTGTGGTAACCGCACAAGAACTCTTTGTATTACCATGCTCACTCTGACACCATGCTCTATTGGTCTTCACAACTTGTTCCATTCTTTCGGCCATTGGCTTAAACAGTTGATCAAGAAAAACACCTCCTATGATTGTGTTGGCGCAATCTTTCCTATTATCATCAAGTGCTCTATAGAAGATCTCGACCAAAGCATCATCAATAATTTTGTAATCAGGGACCATCCTTAAGCATTTGGTGAATCTCTCTTATATAGTGCTAAGAGAGTTTCCAAGCAATTGCTCGAAGTTGATAATTTGTTCCTTAAGATTCAGCTTCTTTAACCTTAGGAAATATCTTTATAATAACACCCTCTGCAGCTCAGCCCAAATCATAATGGTACCTGGAGGTAGGTTGAACAACTATACAATTGTATTGCCAGTCAGTGAAATGGAAACACCCTCAATCCAACAGCATCAATAGAAATATTTTGTGTCCCTATGATATTTTTTCACATAAAGAAGACATTTTGGAGATAACGGTGGGGATTCTCTGATGGTAGCCCTGTGAATAGGACATGGTTTTAGAGCATCTAGAGCAATCCACTTGATACCGCGAACTTAGCATCTGTTGGTAGAGGGGCAGTACTATAAAATTAGTAACATCCATCGCTATAAAGTTCAATCGGCATTGATTCCAATTGTAAGCATTTGTATTGGAATCTCTAAGCTATGGCCGGTTAACCATTGGTGATGGATTTTCCTCTCTTCTTAAGTCTTCCTCATTCAGATGCATATCCTCCTCAACCTCGATATCCTCATTCACTCGAGCCATACTTTTTGGTAGTCGATGGATCCCCAAATTTAGTAGAGCTAAGGGATTGCCTTGGCTCCTTGTGTTGGGTATACAACCTAGTACACCCTGCAAAAGAAACTAACGCTAAAATTAACTAATACTATAATCAAATTAAAACCTAGTCATATTCCCCGGCAACAGCGCCATAATTTTTGATGTGGTGATGGTCACACTCAATTAAGAAAGCAGTTGCTATCAGTAATTAACCTAACAAAGGTTAGGATCGAATCTACAGGGACTATAGGGCTTGACTACAAGATTTCACTACTAATCATTTCTAGTATCTATGACTACAATCTCTAAATGGGAGGTGGGGGGTTGTGATTCAAAAACAACATAAAATAAACAATGACTAAAATGCAGGAAAACACTCAATTTTGGGGACAACTTGAAAATTGTGTTCCCCATAGTTTGTTGACTAAATTACCCTAGATAATATAACAAAGATTAGTGAATCTCATGCAGGATGGTACCTAGGTTCTTCTAGCCCTCTTATGAAGGTGAAGGTCAAATTTCACCATGGCGCTTGGTCGGCTACTACGACATGCCAACTAACTATTACCTATTGTCCTAGTCAACCTCCCCTTGGTCACGTTTGGTCGATTAGATGAGAAGAGATCAACTGAATTCTATCATCTACTTCCCTTTTCCTATTCACCACTGCCTTGGTGGGAATAGTGATAGTAGGCGGGATTTAGTGTTGGCCACCACCAAACAACATTAATCATGAAGTATAATAGATAATACATGCAAAGCCCTAATCATAGACATGCACAAAACCAAGGTCATCTCAAGTCAACTACCCATGGTTCCCTCAACCCCAACTTATGGGTGCTTAGCTACCCATGGCTTAGCTGAAACAAACAAATATGCAAATAGACATAGTTGAGAATTTCACCAATAACAATGAAGGAAATAGGCACCACAAATTGAAAACCCGCAAGCTTGATTGATCAACAATGAGCACAAGGAAAGATTTGCAATTCCCAAAATGGGCTTCCCAAAAGAGAGCAATAATCTACTCTAAAAATCGAAGAAAAGCTTCAAAATGTAATAGAGAATTATCTACTATTCGAACTCTCTCTCAAAAACCTAACTTAAACTGTTTATAGTATTTACAAAACAACCCTAGAAATTATGCAAAAAAGATAGCTAGCATCTAATAAATTTCACATTTATGACTCGTATGTTTGCCTACGAGTCATAGTTAGGGTCCTATATCAGGTTCTTGGCATCTTATACTGAACTGGTATGACCCATAGGTATGTATCATTGCTTATGCTATGACTCGTATGTTTTTCTTGTAATCTTGGTCTTCAGTTGTTTGCTCCAATATTTTGGCCTTATGATTCTTGCTACGAGTCGACTTAGACAAGTCGTAGTATGTGTTATGACTCATAGACTGGGCCTGTAGGGGCAACCTTCACTTGGCAGATTTTTAATTTTTGGTCTATGATTCTTGGTATCATACAAGCTACAACTCTTAGAGTGAGCTATGACTTGGACATATGGTTGTTTGGCCTATGCTTCAGCAAAATCTGTAACTTTTCTTCAAAATCATGCCAACCTAACTTTTCTGCTATATTAACACAAAAACACATTAAAACACTAAAAAGTTTAAGAACTCACAAAATCCCTTGTTTCAGGCACCAAATGTGTTGTATATTTTGATAGTACATCAACGTGGAGGAGGAGGAGGAGGATCAACTTCTGTCCTAGTTCCTACATGGTGATATCATGTAGGCAAGAGTATGTGTTAATATATTTGAATCTACTAAGTATGTAGGATGCAATGCAACAATAATTAGGCATCGTAGTCAAAGTGTATAATAATAGGCTGTAGAAATCATATAAAAATATGGCATATATAATCAATTCTTAAGTAAAACATGATTAAGTAGCTCATGCTTATATAGGATATCATATGTGTAGAAGAGACTAAGTTTGATTGTCGAAGTACAAACCACTTGGTTCGTTGATGATGGTCTCTTCCTATCACCCTGGTGGCATAGTGCAAGCTCCTCACATGGTTGATGATAATTTCACCTTATCACTCTGGCGGTGAAGTACAAAACCCATCACATGGTTGATAAGTATAAACGCCCACCTCAGTTATAAAGGTACAAACCCACAAGGTTATTTAGGCTCATAGTCCCCTCAGATTGGGTATGGTCTAATGTAATACTTTATATAGATTATATCATATACATATATAAGCTATGTTTATCATTATAATGTCAGTCATATCATTCCCATGCTTTGGACCTTCAATTCCTCAAGAAACTATAACCGGATATTTTATCAAACACTTGGCGGGTGTGTAATGCTAGTATAAAACAATGAATTATAGAGATGAACTAATGCAAGAAAATCCATTGTAAAACCATCAATCAACACCTTGCAATACCCTAAAGCAATATACAACAAAACCCCTCATCAAATCTTATAATAGATCAAAGATTTATAACTCAAAACATAGCAAAATAGTCACAACTTTACATAGCTTTAACATAGTTCATAGACATGTTCATACTAGTAAATCCAATTATAAAATCAACTTTAAATCATGAAAATTGAGTAGAAAGGAGGTTAGGGCACCATGGGTGAAAGGACCCAATGGTTGAGACTCACATACTTTAGCTTTGAAGAAGATATGGATGAAGGTTGAAAATAGAGACTTGAAGCTTGCAGAAAATCCTTACTTTTTGATGAGGGTTTTGAGGCTTGAATTTAGGATTGTAAAATATGGTTAAGTGTTTGAGTAAGTATTGGGGAATTTTTTGCATGATATAAGGGTGAAATTTGGCTAAGTATAGGTAAATACATGTTTAAAAATGCTTAGGCCCAAGACATGAAAGTCTTAGATCGAGACCAAAAATACAGTCACAAAAATGAGGTAGTGCACATCGCGGAAGGGGCGCGCTTTGCTCACTATAAATTGCATTTTGAGAATCTCAAATTTTGATACGATTGTTCTAAAATTAGGTTAGACCCTTGTCCCCCTAATTGCAACACGCTGAACAAGAATACAAAGTCAAATTTTTGAGATCACACATGAATTTTAAGATATATGGAAATTACATTTCTAGGCACTTCCAAGACAAATTTGTGGGCACTTTTTGGGGTCATTTCAGTATCACCAAGTGAAAGTGAGGGAGTATGACATTCCAAAGGCAGCTTTTCGGACTAGGTATGGGAACTTTGAGTTTGTGGTTATATTCTTTGGGTTGACTAATACACCAGCTATATTTATGGATCTCATGAATAGGGTATTTAAACCCTACCTTCACTTGTTTGTGGTGGTTTTTATTGATGATATATTGACTTATTCCCATACTAAGGAGGAGTATGTGAATCACTTGACGGTGATGTTGTTAATCTTAAGGGAGGAGAGGTTGTATGCTAAGTATGAAAAATGTGAGTTTTGTTTGGAAGAGGTTTTTTTTATAGGGCATGTGATGTCAAGGGATAGCATTAAGGTGGATCCTAAGAAAACAAGCTGATTAGAAATTGGCCTAGACCTTTGACTCATCGAACATTAGAAGTTTCTTGGGTTTGGCGGGTTATTACTGGAGGTTTGTGAATGGATTCTCTTCTATTGCTTGTCTTATGACTAAGTTGACACAAAAAAGGCAAAATTCATGAGGACCAATGAATATGAGAATAGTTTCAAAACTTTGAAAGATAAACTTGTCTCTACTCCTATCTTTTCTCTACCGGAAGGGTTGAAAGGATTTGTTATATCTTGTGATGCTTCAAGAGTTGGGTGAGTATCTTTTGATGCAAAATGGTAAGGTGATAGAATATTCCTCTAGACAAGTTAAGGTGCATGAGAAGAATTATCCCACCCATGACCTTGAATTAGCAGTTGTGGTATTTTCTTTGAAAAGTTGCTGTCACTACTTGTACAGGGTTCGTGTGGATGTGTTTGCCGACCACAAGAGTTTCCAATATGTGTTCACCCAAAAGGATCTTAACTTGAGATAGGGAAGGTGGTTAGATCTCCTTGAACATTATGATACGAGTGTGCATTATCACCCCAGCAAAGCTAATGTTGTGGCCGATGCTCTAAGAAGGGTGTTTATGGGTAGTCTAGCTCATATTGATTGTGCTGGCAAAAAGGTGGATAGAGAAGTTAACCAGCTGGCTAGATTGGGGGTAATGTTGGATGAAGTTGACAATAGTAGGTTAGTGGTTTTTGATTCTTCTAAATCTTCCTCGATTGAGGAGGTAAAGGACAAACAAGATCTTGACCGCGCCTTGCTATAGTTGAAAGCCTTTGTGAGAGATAGTAAAGTAGAGGTTTTCTCCTAAGGGGTAGATGGTTCCCTTAGGCACCAAGGTAGATTGTTTGTGCCAAATGTGGATGACTAAGAGAGTTGATCTTGAAGGAGGCCCATAATTCATCCTATTCCATTTACCCCGATTCTACAAAGATGTATAGAGACTTGAGGGAGGTGTATTAGTGGGGTGGTATAAAGAGCAACAATGCCAATTTCATATCTAGATATCACAATTGCCAATAAGTGAAAGCCAAACATCAAAGGCCGAGTGGTCTAGCCGAAGATATAGAGAATCCTACTTGGAAGTGGGAGGAGATTAACATGGATTTTGTGGTTGGGTACCCTAAGACTAGGAAACTTGCTTACTATATTTGGGTTGTTGTGGATAGAATGACAAAGTTGACTCACTTCTTAGCGGTCAAAACCACTTATGGTGTTGAAGGTTATGCGAAGTTGTATATACATGAGCTGGTTATGTTGCCTAGGGTGCCCTTGTCTATTATTTGGGATCATGGTGCTCAATTCACTTTTCACTTTCGGAGGTTATTTTAATGAGGCCTTGGTACCAAGGTTAAGCTTAGCATTGCTTTTCATCCTCAAATGGATGGTCAAGCTAAGAGGACTATCAAAACTCATGAGGATATGCTTAGGGCTTGTGCTTGGGAGTTTAAGGATAGTTGGCATGAACATATTCCACTTATTGAATTTTCTTACAACAATAGTTACCACTCAAGCATTGGTATGGCTCCCTTTGAAGATCTTTATGATAGGAATTGTAGATCCCTGGTTAGGTGGATTAAAGTGTGCAAAATGCCTTTGCTAGGATCAGATTTGTTCATGGAAGCCTTGGAGAAGGTAAGGTTGATAATGGAGAGATTAAAAACAGCCCAAAGTAGACAAAAGTCCTACTCCGATGTGAAGAGAAGAGACCTTTAATTAAAGATTAGTGCGTATAATCTACCCTCCCCAGACCCCACTTGTGGGACATCACTGGGTATGTTGTTGTTGTTGATTGGTTTTACTTGAAAGTCTCACCTATGAAGGGTCTGGTTCTACTTGGCAAAAATGAGAAATTGAGCACAAGTTTTATGGGTCCTTATAGAGTTTTGAGGAGGGTTATTAAGGTTGCATACGAGTTAGAGTTACCTATGGAGATGAATATGGTTCATCTGATCTTATATGTATCCAGGTTGAGAAAGTCTGTGGGTGACCCAAGTGCTATAGTGCCCTTAGATGTTGTGGGCACTGTAGAAGATAATTTGACCTATGAGGAGTTTCCGGTGGATATTTTTGATAGACAAGTGAAGAACTTGAGAAATAAAGATGTAGCTTCCGTCAAGGTCCTTTGGAGGAACCAACAAGTTAAAAGTGCAATATGGAAAGCTGAGGCGGACATGAGAAAGCGATATCCATATCTCTTCCACTCCACTTTAGTTGAAGATATTAATTTATATCCCCTATATGATTTTAAGTCTTAAGTTTTAGCACTTATGCCATTTTGCATGCATTCATGTTCATGGTAACAAGTTTATGGTGATATTTGACACTCATGTTAAGACTTTTTGAAAATAATGTTTAAATGCATTGTAACAAGTTTATGGCTGAAATCTTCATCATTACTTCTCTTATGCATGTTTCTTTGACATTCGGTGATGAATGTTCCTAAGGGGGAGATATTAAAATGCCCCAAATTGTGCTTCAAAAATGCCCATATTAGTAATTTTCACATATCTCAAAATTCGTGCGTGATATCAAAAATTTGACTTCATATTCTTGAACAGGGGGACTTGAGTGGAAAATGGGTATAACCTGGATTTTAGAGGACACATAGAGAAAAATAAATTTTGCTAATTTATGATTTCTAGAGAGCATCTACCCCATGGCTGCGACGCGCCAGGGGTGCAGAGCAGTATTATTTTTGGTGCGCATTTCGTCAGCATCACAAAAACTTGACGCAGACCAATATATTTTTCCTAAATTTTTCCTATCTCAACCAAGGGCTTTGAGGTCATAGTCCTATGTCCACTTAAGCGTGAAAACACCCATACTTAGCGATTTTTCAACTCGATATCACTCAAAACTCTCAAAACAAACTCTCGAAAAGTTTACCAAATATCCCATTTAAATTTCAAGGATTTTAATCTTAACTTTGGAAGTTAAGGATTCTCTTCAAGCTCTAAGTTCTCTTCAAGATCATCTCAAGAAAACCCAAGTTTGAGGTATGTGGGCTTCACCCATTGGGACCTTTCACCCATGGAGCCCAATCTTTCTTTTTATGAAAATTTTATGTTTTTAAGTTGTATCATCTATGGGTATATCTTATTATGGATTATGATTATTAATTATGTTAGAGTTTTATGAAATATTGATTGATTATGCACGTCTATCTATTTCAAGCTTGTACCATGAATAGGTTTTGTCTATTGAGACTACATATGTTTCATCTATGAAACTACGATCTATTATGAGATTTGATAAAGGATTTCAAGGTATCATACATGAGGGTTTTACTATTTGTTGGTGGGTTGGTTTTCATTGAGTTTTCTCATATCTTTTCACTATTGAATTGCATGATTTTGAACAAGCATTATAAACCCACCAAATGTTTGATAAAATGTCTTGACAAGGATTCTCATATTATTGATGATCTATTACATGATTTATAAGTCAAGTGACTATATGATGATTAAGGTCTTGCACGTATGTATTGAATTCATGAAAATATCTATGATGTTCCAAGTAGACCACACCTTATTGAGGGAGTGACATGCCTCAATCACCTTGTTAAGGGGATAACATGCCTCAATCACCTTGTCGAGGGGTGACCTACCTCAATCACCTTGTTGAGGGATTGACATGCCTCAATCACCTTGTGGAGGGGTGGCATGTCTTAATCACCTTATTGAGGGGGTGACATGCCTCAATCATCTTGTTGAAGGGTGACATGCCTTGGATTCCAAGTACCATCTCCCTTAGTCTGTATCAGTTATGGTCTCTTTCCGCACATGTGATATGTACTATGCAAGTTATATGATTTACAAGCACATTTTGCTTCAAGCATTGATCGTGTACACCATATTGATATTATACTTATCCATTGCTTATGATTATGCATTTTGTCTATATTGGCTTATGTCTTGTTGCATTGCATCCTACATACTTAGTACATTCAAATATACTAATGCATACTCTATGCCTACATGATATTACCATGTAGGGACCAAAGCACCTCTCGATAATCCTCCACATGGCTAGTTTTGTGCTTTGGAAGATAAGATTTGGTGAGTCCTCAAGTCCGAAGACACTATCTATGCTACTCTTGTTATTTGATATTTCTTTATTTTGAACACTTGTAACTATGAGGGTGAGCCCGAAAAGTGTCTTAACCCCCACTTTGTTCCATGTTAGAGGTGTTGTTTGGATGATTGATGTACTTATGTTATGAGCTTGACTCTTTTATGCTTTTATAAATATCAAGATTTCCCTTAGTCCCGCTTCCTTTATTTACATCTCTTGTGTTGTTTAATTTGCTTTAGCGACTAAAGATGTGTGAATAATATGCTAAGAGGCTTGTTCTGGGTCCCTTGTTCCTATTCATCATGTCACATGTAGGCCCTAGTCTTGGGTCATGACACCACTAAAAGTTCATGCACTGTTAGCGTTGGTTTAGAGCAAGAAAAGATTAAAAAAGAAATTATACAAAAGCTTGCCTGAATTCACATAGGGATGGAGGTGATGATGAAGTACAACCAAGAGTGAGTCAATGCAGGTGGTTCATCAACCTCCACATGCACCCATGTACGATGAGCCTTATTATAATGAGGACACATGTCTTATTTCTGATAATATGGGAGGTTTTCGATGTCCAAGGGTCTAATCAAGACTATTGGCACTAAGGTCAAGAAAACCAAAGTTGGAACTTCAACAGAGATAGATCTTATAGGGACAACCACGAAGGATAATATGATAGGAACTGGAGTCTAGAGAGAGATGCAGATTGGGGTCATAGAGATGGCTTCAGAAATGGCACCTATGTGCAACCACATAACCGCGATGTAGGTGCAAGTAGTTTTAGAATTGAGGAGATTTTTGACCTCCTGTTGAAGAAAGCTGACACACAGGATGAGACTCTTAGTGGTCTGAAATACAAGATTTGTAGAATCAATCAAAAAGTTGAGTTTTATTTTGTAGCTATCAAACATCTTGAACAACAATTTAGTCAAGTGTCAACTTAACTTAATCAACATTAGAGGGGTACACTTTCATAGCAACACAGTTCAAAATCCTAGGAAAGAATGGAAGTGTATGGCGGTCACTACTTGGAGTGGCACGAGCACCATTGATCTTTTCATGCCAGTTGATGAGAATGATGTTTTAGAGGAGATAGTTGTGTCCAAAGATACAGATATAGGAGATGATCATAGCAATGATGGGGTGACTGAAGCTACTGATGTGCTATAGAAGTTGAAGCTCATTCCTAGGCATCCTTCTCCCTTCCCTCAAAGAATCAAAAAGAGAGAGGAAGAAGGCGAGTTCAAGAACTTTCTCTCAATGCTTAAACAACTCTCCATCACATCCCTCTCATTGAGGCATTAGAGAAGATGCCAGAGAATGCTAAGTACATGAAGGACCTGGTTACTAAAAAGTGCACTATGACTCTAGAGTTCTCATAAGAGCTTAAGCAATGCAGTACTATTCCTACTAGGTCGTTGGTTTAGAAGCGAGAAGACGCTAGTGCTTTCACCATACCCTGTATCATTGGAGATGTGGTGTTCTCAAGGAAATTATGTGATCTAGGTGCTAATATTAATCTAATGCCCTTTGCAGTCTTTAAAAAGCTAGGATTGGAAGCCTCTACTCCGACGAACATACAGTTGTTGACGGCTAATTGCACAGTGAAGAAGCCTGTGAGAATACTATATGATGTGCTAGTTAAAGTCATATTCCCTGCAGACTTTATGATTCTAGATTGCAAAGTCAACTATGACATACCAATCATCTTTGGAAGGTCATTCCTACCCACTAGGCGAGCACTAGATGACATGGAAGACGATCAACTTAGATTCAGATTGAACGATGAAAATGTCATCTTCAATATATGTTAGTACATGATGAGATCTAATGATTTCATGAATGAAGTTTGGGCAATTTGGTGAAGTCTAAGTAACAAATTTGTCCAAGTCATGCTGACAATAAACCAGGTGCTACTTGGGAGGCAACCCAAGGTTTTTGATGTAATGGTGTAGTTGTAGGTTTATTTTCAGTTTTAGGACTCATAGGTAGTTTATTTTCTTATATTTGGTTATAATTTTGGACATTGGGCTAGTTACATATAGGGTAACAGTGTATTCTACGAAGAATATGTAGGTACCTGGCTAAGTGAGCTAATTTTGGCTGAGAAGAGAATTAGAAAGTATCTCTATGACTGGTTTTATTGGCTATAAAACACTTTACAACTCATATACCATCTTGTATAGATTTTCAGTGAGCAAAAGGTTGAGCACTCCAGGTAAGTTTCCTAAAATATTTCTAGGTGTTGAGGTTTCTACGACCAACACTATGATCCATAAATAACTCTAGGACTCATTGACTAGTCCGTGACACCCATTCCTCAAATATAGGGTTTGGATATTCAATGAAACCACAGTTCACGAGCCGTAAAATATTCTATGGCCTATAATCGAGGTTTCATAGAGTCCAGGTCCATTAGATTTCAGTTGACACAATTGAGGTATAAATAATGCGGTCAAATTATTTTGACCCCATTTCTAACATAATTTACAAGATTACCCAGCCAACCTCACCCCTACATGTTTCTTACTACCGACAACGACCAGACCCCTATTTTTTGGCTATTTTTCAGCAACCTAGGTTTAGTTCCTCTTCACCTCCTTCATCTTCAACAAGTTAATCACACCACTTGGTATGTTTTTGGTTAAGTAAAAACCTTTAATGTGCCTATGTTTGTATGATTGAATTGGAAAATATGTTGGGAATAGTAGCTTAGACACAAAACCTATGTCTTAAATTTGAAATATGGTTACCCATGTTTGAACAATTTTGTCTATGTCTGGAATTAGATATTGTTGCCTTGATAATATGTTTTGAATAATTTTTTTAGAACCTATTGAATCAACCACCATTTAGGAAGAATTGATTTTGTATGTAAATTGGTGGGTGATGATATAGGTGCATAATTTTTTGAGAAATTATCATATGGGGTTAGAATAATTGGGGAAACATGCTTAATAACTTTTGAAGGTCTTAGTTGTGGTGTGAAAATCATGTGAGTTTATGTGCGTCTTTGCTTCGATGCTATTAGAATAAATATTGAAAAAGTCATATGGGGTCCGTTATGATAGACTTAGAAACTCAGGTATTAAGTTTTCTTGTCTTCAAGTGGCTTTTATAGCCCATGGATCATTCCACGATTTGTAATTGCCCCTCATACAAGATTCCAGAAACTCAAAGTTTCTGAGTACCTATTAAATGAGACCTTCGATGAGTTGCAGAACATTTTACGGCTCGTAGAAAGGTCTCGTAGACTCCTACCTATAATAAATTCAGATACTAGAATTCTCTACGCCTTAGTCTATGACTCATAAACCATTTTATGAGCCATACCTGGTCTCGTAGAATTTTCCAGTGACATAAATTGTTTGGACCACAATTTTACAAGAGCTCTTTAGGGTTCACAGTACCAATTATGGCCCGTAAAGATATTTTCTCAGACCCTTCTGCAACTTAGTCTAAATTGTTTTTACATTTATACTTTTTATTTGGGAGCTAACCAAAGTGTGCATATGTTCATATTTTAGGTACCGTGGCCTTAAAAGCTAGGCATAATAAGATCAGTGCCCTATAGAGGAGGCTCAGAGATGAGTCTTCGAGGGATGAGCAGAACCTGGCCTTGAGTAGATCATTAGAGGAGCTTAACGTCGACCCAGACCCAGAGGCTGCTAGACCTCAGACAAGAGCAGCAGCTAAAGCTGGCCAGACTCAGGCTCTTGTCGTTTGTACTCCCCAATCTGATGAGGGAGACAATGACAGGAGTGATTCCATCCTAATGACTCTAAGGCAGGCTCTGAGGACAGATTAGAGATGGAGTTTTATGCATTGCCTTGTTCATTACAAATTAATGCTCTCACTAGTCGGTGGTGTATTGCAGGCATGCAGAACATCTACACTGAGAATGTGCTATAGAAAAAGTGGGGCAAGGCTGCCCGTTCCATTTACGAGGAGGCCAGAATCATCTCAGACAGACTCGACTGTGTCCTCAGTCTACAGGACACGGAGATTAGATACAGGCTTCAGTGGCTAAATAGATCACTTGGATGATACTCCCCGACCATGGTGAGGGAGTTCGATTTTTCCTATGTAGCCACTATTCACAACACTCTTCCTAAGGGGAAGAAGCCCCTCGTTCAGCCCAAACTAATCGATACAAGAGTAAGGGGCCTATAGGTGGATATATTGGAGAGCACCATCCACCACATGCTTTTTGGACTAGAGTTCCCTACCCCTAGATCCACTATAGTATTTGACTATAGGGTGGGGTAGACTAGGGACACACTGGTGATAAGAGATCTAGAGCGCAGAGCCATCTTAATGAGATGGGTGGTTAGTTATATTGCTTAGCAGGGTCTAGAACCTGCCTGGGTTGCCACACACTCAGAGCCTATTATTAAGGCTTTATTTAGTTTCGCTGCCATGTTTTGGTGGGCGATTGTTCGATCATGTATCTGGACCACTCTTGTTGATAATACATTATACTAAAGCATGTAGTACTGGTTGCCAGCATCTTGGCTGCCTATGATATTGATTGGGCCTTTCTCATCACCGAGCAGATTTATGTGGCCACTCTGAAGAGGTACAACTCCATCCTGTTCACTTACTTGATATATAGGCTCTGTCTAGAGTTGAGGGTGGAGAGTTTAGGCTAGCTGGACTAGCTGATTGTGGCCCAGTATACCTTGGATCCCAACCTGATCAAGGCTAAAGAAAACCCAGTGGCACTCCAATGAGAACAACCTGCTCTCATGCCTAAGATGTTCACCCCAGCGCCACCAGCTAAGGGTTCACAGTCTACCACTTCCAATGCTGCATCTACTGAGAAGAGGCCCCCACATATCGAGACAAATGAGAAGAGGGGGCCAACTACTTCTTTTCTTACACTATAGGCCACAACAAATCAGGATACTCCCTCGACCATGGTTTACATGTCCGTTGCATCTATACAGACCATATTACAGAGGTTTTCTCACGTTGAATTGCAGTTGAGTCAGCTTGTTTATCAGATTAGGCAATGGATCTACTAGTCTATTTTAGCGAAGGGTCACATGCAAGCATTCGCAGTTACTACTATTTAGCACCATCTCCATCATCGATGCTCACATTGATGCCTTCGAGGCGAGGGTATAGTGGCCCTTGAGCGCAGCTCAACTTTTAGATTTAACGGCCCTACAAATAGAGATCCTATGACTCCAGGCCGAGATAACAGAAACACTGGCAGCACTAATAACACTTCTAGAGACTACGCCCCCAGTATCATTAGTTGATCTTTTTGCTCCTGATGAGCCTGTACATCCCATGAGAAGAGGCCTCACTCGGATGATGATCCTGATGATGTACAATTGCATGTAAGGCTAACTGAGTAGGAGGAGCTCGAGCTTGTCTTGAAAGAGTCAAGACGAGAGGCAGAGATGCAACAAGCTTGTGAGGTAAAGTAGGTGTAGGGTGTGGGCCCCTTCGGATAAAGTGTTACGGCTGAAGAAACGACCCGACAAGAGAAGGGCGGTCAGACTTAGCCATACAGTGGTGCTTAGGTGCCCAGATATGATTTTTGACCCCTTATATTTTATTTTGCTTTGACTGTGTGCATTAGGGACAATGCACATCTTTTTCGATGGGGCATGCATAGTTATGGGTATTTACTGGGGTTTTCTTGTCAGTATTCTTTTTCACCATGGGTATTTACTTTCTGTTGAACCAGCATGTTTAGGATGTTTAGGTAGTACTTGTAGCATATAGTATTAATACATGTGGCATATAATATGTTTTTGTGTTTTGTGTGATAAATGATACCAACCAAAAATTTTGATTAGTAGTTTACATAGCAACCATGCATATTTAGGTGTGTGGCAATGTTTGTTCTGATAAGTAAGGATAAATTGAGATAAAAAGCATGATCTTAGAGTCTTATGTTAATAATGTAGTCAGTGTCATGTGAGTGTGATCTTTAAATTGCTAAATTCATGTGTTGTGTGTTAATTCAAAACTTATCCTGTTACTCTAAGTTATATTGTAGATTAATTGGATTAGAAAAGGATCTTAGGCTATTATTCCTAATAGTCCACTTAGCCTAAATCAACCAAAATTTGCAATATATCCCTTGTTCCTAATGTTTGAGCCTAACATGTACCTATTCTTTGCAAATACTTGATTAATCGAGCCTTATTAGTTGTAAAATCCAAAAATTGGCCTTGATCCTTCCTTGAACAGTGTGCACCTTGACTGAGGCAAAAAGCCTAAGTTAAGGGTGGCTACCCAAAGTGGCCCTGATTCTGAGGGTGGATATTGTGCACCTCAACTCAGGCCAAAAGCCTTAGTTAAGGGTAGCTGGTGTAAAGATGAAACACAAAAATAAGAGGGAAGATGGTGATATAGAGAAAAAGGTAAAAATCATGTACTTGTGCATGAAAAGTAAGTGATACTTTAGTTGTGAGTTAAGAAGAAAAATGAAGTGTAAAAGCAAGTCAAAAAAGGCTAAAAATGAAAAGAAAGCACCCAGAAAAGCTTGAAATAGAAGAAAGAGAGAATGAGATAAAAATAACAGAATTAATAGGGCAAAAGTGTAGAAAAATGCAGTGTCAAGGAGGTCGTTAGTCACTATATTCCCAAGTACCATACCAAAGCCCCTTGAGCCTACATTATAAACCTAGAAAGTCCTAAAGTGATCTTAGTCTAAGTAGTTGAATGTCTAAGTCATGAGTACAAGGGAAAGATTATGGTATTAGGCATGATGCATGAATATCTTTTATGAGATTGAGTGATTTTGCATAGTCCCAAGGTTATACATGAAAACATCATTCAGTGACAGATATGGGACTTCTTTCTATAAGGGCACTTGCATTGTATTGTTAGCATTAGACTTACTCAGTAATTGTGGTTTGTTGATAGTACCTCACTTGTCATAGTTATGTTGTCACATGCACTAGTCTATATTGGTTTGCTAGGGGTTCATTTGATTCTATTTTAAAAATGTGGTGTGGATATCTTACTTTGAATAGATGTGACATATGCCATTAGGTTGAGGTCTATGTGTTACTGTATTATCTATGTAGATGAGTCCATCGATTGAGGACAACCAATATTTAAGTTTAGGTGTTAATGTGCTATCAAAATACAACACTTATGATGCTTAAAACATGGAATTTTATGTGTTCTCAATGCGATGTTAGTTGGTTTTATGTGTTATATTTGCAGGATTACAAGTTTGGCCTTGATTTTGGTAAGAAGTACAAAAGTTGTTGAATTTTGATGCAGTACCAGACCCTTTACGAGCCGTAGATCATTCTACAAGTCGTAAAGTGGTTTCACGGACAACACCAATAAGGGGCAAATTTTTTGAAGTTTGTTTTACCAATATGTAGATGGGTCGTGGAATGATTTACAACTCGTATACCATGGTTCGAGCCCTGAGGATCAGAGATTGGGACTCTTTAAAGATTAATTAGATAAAAACCCTTTTATGAGTCGTAAACCATAGTCTCGACCCAAGCCTAGGGCCTAGATATGACACTGTAAATGGGAACTCGAAGGGACCCCAAACAATCCTCTTAGCATATCATTCACACATTCTTGGTAGCGAAAACAAAATAAACAACACAAGAGATATAAGTAAGGAAAGCGGGACTAAGGGAAGTCTTGATATTTATAAAAGTATAAAAGAGTCTAGGTCAGCATAAGTATATTAATTATGCAACAACACCTCTAACATGGAATGGAGTAGGGGCCAAGACACTTTCCGAGCTCATCCTCATAGTATCAAGTGTTCAACTTAAAGAAATATCAAAAAGGTAGGAGCACCATAGATAATGTCCTCGAACTTAAGGACTCACCAAAACTTATCTTCCAGAGTACCAAACTAGCCATGTGGAGGATGATCGAGAGGTGCTCCAGTCCCTACATAGCAATATCATGTAGGCATAGAGTATGCATTTGTACGTTCGAATGTACTAAGTATGTAGGATGCAATGCAACAAGACATGAGCTAATATAGTCAAAATGCATAATCAAAAGCAATGGATAAGTATAATATTAATATGGCATGCATGATCAATGGTTGAAGTAAAACATGCTTGTAAATCATATAACTTGCATAGTATATATCCCCTACGAGAAGAAACCATAATCAACATAGACCCAGCGAACCACTATTTTGAATCCAAGGCATGTCACCCTCTTGTAAGGTGATTGAGGTACTCACCCCTCAACAAGTGATTTGGCAAGTAACCCCCAATAGGGTGATTGAGGTACTCACCCCTCAACAAGGTGATTGGGTATGTCACCCTCAACAAGGTGATTGGGTATGTCACCCTCAACAAGGTGATTGAGGTACTCACCTCTCAACAAGGTGATTAGGCATGTCACCCCCAAATAAGGTGATTGAGGTATGTCACCCCTCAACTAAGTGATTGGGCATGTCACCCCCAACAAGGTGATAGAGGCATGTCACCCCCTCAACAAGGTGATTGGGCATGTCACCCCTAAACAAGGTGGTCTACTTGCAACATCATAGATACTTTTTATGAATTTAATGTATACATACAAGCCCTTAATCATCTTAAAGTCACTTAACTTATAAACCATGTCATAGATCATCAATAACTTGAGAATCCTTGTCAAGATATTCTATCGAACACTTGGTGGGTGCATAATGCTTGTTCGAAATCATGCAATTCAAGAGTTAATATAAGAAAACTCAATATAAATCAACCCACTAACATAGAGTAAAACACTCATGTAATATAACTTGAAACCCATCATCAAATCTCATAATAGATCATACTTTCATACCATAAAACAGGCATAGTCTCAATAGACAAAATCAATTCATAGTATAAGCTTGAAATAGATAGACATGCATAATCTATCAACATTTCATAAAACCCAACATAATTTATAATCATAATCCATTATAAGAGATACCCATAAAAGATACAACTTGAAAATATGCAATTTTCGTTAAAAGGAAGTTTGAGCTCCATGGGTGAAAGGACCCATGGATAAAACCCATATACCTCAAACATGGATTTTCTCGAGATGAGCTTGAAGAGAACTTAGAGCTTGAATAGAATCGTTGACTTCTAAAGTTAAGCTTGAAATAGTTAAAATTTGAATGAAATATTTGGTCAAGTCTTAGAGAGGTTTTTGGAGGGTCTTGAGTGATATAAGATTTGAAAAATGGCTAAGTATGGGTGTTTTCACGCATAAGTGGGCATAGGGCTATGACACCTATGCCTTGGCCAAGAGGGAAGAATCAAGGATAAACTTACACTGGTCCACGTACCTAGCATGATGCAGACCCATCTCGCAGGCCATTTTTGTACTGCTTCTCACCACAGGCGCGTCACGGCCTGGCGTGAATAGACACTATTTTTCTAAAATTAGTGAAAATTAGTTTTTGCCGTGGGTCCCCTAAAATTTGGGTTGTACCCACCCCCCATTCAATATTTCCCGCTGGTCAAGAATACGAAGTTGGATTTTCGATATCATACATGAATTTTGATATATATGGATAATATGATTATAGGCATTCCCAAAGCATATTTTTGGAGTGTTCAATATCTCCCCCTTGGGAAAATTCATCCCCAAATGTCAAAAAAGAGTGCATAAGAGTAGTAATCATGAAGATTTCAGCGCTACATGAATGCAACTAATGCATTTAAACATAATTTTCAAAAAAGGTCTCAACATGAGTGTCAAAAATCACCATAAAGTTGTTACCATGAACATGAATGCATGCAAAATGACATATGGGCTAAAACTTAAGACTTGAACACATATAGTGTATTTAAATTAGTACCTTCAGCTTGAGTAGAGTGGAAGAGATATGGTTATTGCTTCCTTATGTCAGCCTCGGTTTCCCATGTGGCACTTTCAACTTGTTGGTTCCTCCAAAGGACCTTGGCGGAATCTACGTCTTTATTTCTCAACCTCTTCACTTGTCTAATGAAAAGTCTCCATCGAGACCTCCTAAAACATCAAATTATCTTCTACAACACCCACAACATCCAAGGGCACTATAACACTTGGGTCACCCAAACACTTTCTCAACATGGAATATAGAAGACCGGATGAACCATATTCATTTCCATAGGCAACTCTAACTCATATGCAACCTAACCCACTCTCCACGAAACTCTACAAAGATCCACAAAACTTGGGCTAAATTTCCCCCTCTTACCAAACCGAACCACACCCGTCATGGGTGAGATTTTCAAGTAAACCCAATCACCAACCTTAAATTCGGGTTCTCTTCACCTCACATCGAAGTAGGACCTTTCTCTACTTTGGGCTATTTTCAATCTCTCTTTTATCAACTTCACATTCTACATAGCCTCCATGACAAAATTGGACCTAGGAAAGCCATCTGCTCACTTCAAATCACCCAACTGAGGATCTACAACGTTTATCATAAAGAGCTTCAAAGGGAGCCATGCCAATGCATAAGTGGTAGCTATTGTTGTAAGCGAATTCAATGAGTGGAAGATGTTCATCCCAACTACCCTTAAACTCCAAAATACAAACTCTAAGCATATCCTCAAGTGTTTGGATAGTCCTCTAAGCTTGACCATCCGTTTGAGGGTGAAAGGCAGTGCTAAGCTCAACCTTGGTACCAAGACCTCTTTGGAAGGACCTCCAAAACTATGAAGTGGTTTGAGCACAACGATCCAAAATGATAGACAAGGGCACCCCATGCAATCTAACTAACTCATGTATATACAACTTGGGATAATCTTCAGCACCATAAGTCGTTTTGACCAGTAATAAGTGAGCCGACTTTGTCATTCTATCCACAACAAGCCAAATAGAGTCAAAATGCTTCCTAGTCTTAGGCAACCCAACCATAAAATCCATGTTGATCTCCTCCCACTTCCAAGTAGGAATCTCTATATCTTAGGCTAGACCATCTAGCCTTTGATGTTTGGGTTTGACTTGTTGGCAATTGTGATATCCGGATATGAACTTGGCAATGCCCCTCTTCATACCACCCCACCAATACACCTTCCTCAAGTCTCTATACATCTTTATAGAACCGGGGTGAATGGAATAGGATGAATTATGGGCCTCCTTAAAGATCAATTCTCTCAAGTCATCCATATTTGGCACACACAATCTACATTGGTACCTAAGGACACCATCTCCCCCTTGGGAGAAAACCTCCACTGTACCATCTTTCGCCAAGGCCTTCAACTCTAACAATTAGGGGTCAATTATACCTTTACCTCCTCAATTATAGAAGAAATAGAACCATTAACAACCATCATACGACCATTACAAACTTCATCCAACTTAACCCCCAATCTAGCCAACTAGTGGACCTCTCTAGGCACCTATTTGTCACCATCAGCAACATGGGCTAGACTACCCATATACACCCTACTTAGAGCATCGACCACAACATTAGCTTTGTTGGAGTGATATGTACACTCATATGATAATCTTTAAGGAGCTCTAATAACTTTCTTTGTCTCAAGTTATGATTTTTTTGGGTGAACACATATTGGAGACTCTTGTGGTCGGTAAACACATCAACATGAACTCCATACAAGTTATGTCACAAAATTTTGAAAGCAAATACTATGACTGCCAATTCAAGATCATGTGTGAGATAATTCTTCTCATGCGCCTTATGTTGTCTAGATACATATGCTATTACCTTACCATTTTGCATAAAAAAAAACCCTAAACCAATTCTTGAGGCATCACAATACACCACAAATCCATTCAACCCTTCTACTAGAGACAAGATAGGAGTGGAGACAAGCCTATCATTCAAAGTTTGGATATTCTTCTCATACTCATCAGTCCACACAAATTTTTCCTTCTTTCGTCAACTTTGTCATAGGGGAAGCAGTAGAAGAGAATCCATTAACAAACCTTCGGTAATAACCTGTCAAACCTAAGAAACTCCTAATATCCAATGGAGTCAAAGGTCTAAGCCAATTTCTAATCACCTCCATATTCTTAGGATCCACCTTAATGCCATCACCTGACACCACATGCGCTAGTAAAGTAATATCTTCCAACCAAAACTCATATTTTTCATATTTAGCAGACAACCTCTCCCTCAAGATTTGCAACACCACCCTTAAGTGATTCATATGCTCCTCCTCATTATGTGAATAAATCGACATATCATTTATAAAAACCACCACAATTAAGTCAAGGTAGGGTTTAAAGACCCTATTCATGAGATCCATAAATATAGTCGGTGCATTAGTCAACCCAAATGGAATAACCAAAAACTTAAAGTGCCCATACCTAGTCCAAAAAGTCGTCTTGGGAATGTCACACTACCTTAATTTCACTTGGTGATACCTGGACCTAAGATCAATCTTAGAAAAGTGACTAGCCCCTTGAAATTGATCAAAATAGTCATTAATCCTTGGTAAAGGGTACTTGTTCTTTATGGTAACTCTATTAAGTTATCGGTAATCAATGCAAATCCTAAGAGAATCATCATATTCTTCACAAATAACACCGGTGCACCCCAAGGTGACCTACTAGGCCTAATGAAACCCTTCTCCAACAAATCCCTCAATTGCTCCTTCAATTCCTTCAACTCCATCAAGGCCATACGATAAGGGGGAATAGAAATGAGTTGAGTATCGGGAAGGTCTATACTAGAGTTTATTTCCCTTTCGGGAGGAACACCAGGAAGCTTATCGGGAAAGATATCAAGAAACTCATTAACCACTGGAACTGACTCAATAAGAATGACTTTGGACTTAATATCTCTAACCCTCACAAGATGATAGAGACAACTGTAATGACCTGGCCCAACACTGTGAAGTATCGTCCACTTTTTGGCCTAGCCCATCACGGATTTATTTCTTTGGGCTCACTCCAAAGGCATCTCACAGTTATAGCCTAGTCCTTTTACTTAAATAGGTCAAGACACTCCCTCTCTTTTTTGATGTGGGATTTGCCTACATGAACCAGGAGTTACGTATCACGGTCTCTACAGTCACCCCCCATAGGGGCTCAGCGACCTTGCTAAGGTTTGCTCCACCACCATACTAGTCGAGAGTTGGCTCTGATACCACTTATAATGACATAGCCCAACATGTGAAGTATTTTCTGCTTTTGGGCCTAGCCCATCACAGATTTGTCCCTTTGGGCTCACCCTAAAATGTGTCTCACAATTATAGACCAGTTCTTTTACTTAAAAAGCCCAAGACTCTCCCTCTCTTTTTTGATATAGGATTTTCCTAATTAAGCCAAGTGTTAGGTATCGTCGTCCTTAGGCGCCTTTTGGGGTGAGCCCAAAGGGACAAATCCATGATGGCCTAAGCTCAAAAATAGATAATACTTTATAGTATTAGACTAGTCTTTTACTTAAATAGCCCAGGACTCACCCTCTCTTTTTTGATGTGAGATTTGCCTATGTAAACAAGGCGTTATGTATCATTATCCCTGAACTCACCCCCTATAGGGACTCAGCATCCTTGCTGAGGTTTGCCCTACCACTGTACTAGTCGAGAGTTGACTCTGATACCAAGTACAGGGACAATAATGGCAACACCTGGCTCACTTAGGTAAATCCCACATCAAAAAAGAGAGGGAGAGTCCTAGGCTATTTAAGTAAAGTACTGGCCCAAAACTGTGAAGTATTTTTTAATTTTGGGCCTATCCCATCACATATTTGGCCCTTTGGGCTAACCCCAAAGGGCGCCTCATAATTATAGACCATCCCTTTACTTAAATAGCCCAGGACTCTCCCACTGATGTTGAAAATTGGTTGGAACGCATGGAGCTGGTGTTTGAGCAATTAGAGTGTTCAGATGTTGCAAAATTTAAGCATGATATTTCACTATTACAAAAGGATTCTTATGATTGGTGGGTGAGTGTTCCAAATGCTAAGGTAAAACCTCCAATTCTTACTTGGAATCATTTTATTAAAGAGTTTCATATGTAGTATGTTCCACCTGCCTACTGAGATGCTAAGAGAAAGGAGTTTTTAAGTTTGAGGCAGCGAGGCATGTCTATTGTTGAATATCAACAAAAGTTCTTAAGGCTTTATCATTATGTTGGAGATATTATTAAAGAGAAGAAAGATAAGTACGGGAGATTTGAAAATAGATTGAATGATTCTATTAGAAAAAATATGGCAATTTGGCAACATGCAAACTTCTGTAAACTAGTTTTTGCTGCTCTTACTTAGGAAACACTTGATAAGGAAGAATCTAGTAGACATGAATGTGAACTCCAAAAACCTAGATCGAATTTTGGAGGTCCATACAAAAGGGGGAGGTTTGATGATTCTAAAGCTAGTAGTATTAACAGGTCACCTCAACACAAGCAAAATAGATAAGATTATTCTACAAGTGGCACTCCAAATAATGGTCAAGGCAAGGCTCATATTCCTACGTGTGAACAATGTGGGGAGAATCATTATAGTGGTTGCAGGAGAGCTTCTAGTGCGTGTTTTAACTGCGGTAGCTTTGATCATAAAGTGAAGGATTATCCTAAACAGGTTCCTTCCATGCACGCTGAAAGCTCGGTTCAGAAGCCTTCTACTACTACTCCTCAAACCAATAGGGGTGCAAGACCCAAAAACATCCAAGCGGCTAGAGAAAGTGGAGCAAATCTACTTAGTGGGCCAAGGGCTACGACAAGAGCTTACAATATGAAAAAGAGGGATGATCAAGATAGCCAAGACGTGGTTATTGGTAAATTTCACTTAATTGGCTTATGTGTGTTTACATTGTTTGATTTGGGTTCTACATATTCTTATATTTGTTCATCACTTGTTCTTCCTGAAAATATGAAATCTGTGAGCCTTGATTATAATGTTCTAGTTGAAAGTCCCTTGGGCTACTGAGTTATTTGTAATCGAATTTACCGAGCTTATCACTTCATGATTAAAGACTAGTTTTCCCAGAGGATTTGATTGAAATTCCATTCTAAGATTTTGGTGTTATTATTGGAATGGATTGGCTTTATAAATATCATACGGTAGTGGACTATAGATCAAAGCATGTGACCTTTAAGGACTCTGCATTTTCTCATATTATTGTACAAGGTGAATGATCATCGACATCTAGTATTATTTGTGGCCTTGGCAATAAAGATGATCCGGTAAGGTTGTGATGCGTATCTTGCTCACATAGTTGATAAATGCTTGGAGAGCCCTAGTCTTAAAGATATACCTACTATGCACGACTTTCTAGAATTCTTCAACAGAAATCTTCCTAGGTTACTCCTTGTAGGATGGCTCCAGCAGAACTAAATCAGTTGAAAACTCAGTTGCAAGAACTTCTTGAGAAGGGTTTTATCCATCTTAGTGTCTCTTCTTGGGGAGCCCCTATTTTATTTGTAAAGAAGAAGGATGGAACTCTTAGATTATGTATTGACTATAAACAACTCAACAAAATAACAATCAAGAATAGATATCCACTGCCAAGGTTTGATGATTTATTTGATCAGTTGAGGGTACCAATCTATTCTCAAAGATTGATTTGAGGTCTGGGTATATCAACTGCGTGTTAGAGAGAAAGATATTCCTAAAACTGCTTTTAGAACTCAGTATGGTCATTATGAATTTTTGGTATTGCTATTCGAATTAACTAATGCTCCTGTAATATTCATAGATCTAATGAATCGAATATTCAAGCCATATCTAGATCAATTTGTGGTAGTTTTTATAGATGGTATTTTAGTGTATTCCAATGGTAGTGAAGATCATGATAAGTATCTCCAAATTACGTTAAAAATTTTAAAGGAGAAAGAACTCTATGAAAAACTTTCCAAGTATGAATTCTTTAAATGAAGTGATCTTTTTGGGACACATCATGTCAACCGAAGGTGTAAAGGTGGATCTTAGTAAAATATCCAAGCAATTGTTGAATGGAAGCCTCCCAAAAGTCCAATTGAAGTAAGAAGCTTCCTAGGCTTAGTGAAATACTATAGGAGGTTCATGAAAGGCTTCTCCATTATAGCCTTCCCTTTGACCAATCTCCTGAAGAAAGAAGAAAAGTTCATCTAGAGTGACAAATGCCAAGAGAGTTTTGAAACTCTTAAATCCTTGTTGACGCAAGCTCCTGTACTTACTCTACCAATAGAGGGGAAGGAGTATGTGATATATAGTGATGCATCTAATCATGATCTATGGTGTTTCTGATACAAGAAGCTAAAGTTATTTCTTATGCCTCTCAAAAATTAAAACCACATAATTGAATTATCCTACTCATGACCTGGAACTTGTTGCTATAGTGTTTGCCTTAAAGATTTGGAGATATTATCTGTATGGAGAAAGATGTTATATATTCACCGATAACAAAAGCCTAAAATATTTGAGTACACAAAAAGAGCTAAACCTAAGACAACATATACGGCTTGAGCTCATTAAGGATTATAATTGTACGATTGATTATTATCCAGGAAAAGCTAATGTGGTTGCAGATGCCTTAAGTTGCAAGTCCTTTGCAAGGCTGTCCTTAAGTCCATTGCCTTTATTTGTTGAGTTAAGGGCAATAAATGATCGTATTGAACTTCATTCATCTAGATCGATTATTTCCCAACTGCAATTTAAACCCATATTGCTTGAGTAAGTTAGAGAAGCACAAAAGGTAGATGAGAAACTCATAAAGCTGACTAAAAAGGTTCAAGATGGAGAAAAACATAATTTTTTATTAACAAAGAATGGTGTCTTATCTTATCAAGATAGGTTGTGTGTCCCTAATGATGAGAGGCTGAAAAGAGAAATCTTGAATGAAGTGCACACTTCATTATATGCCATGCACCCTAGAGGTACAAAAATGTACTGAAACCTTAAAGAATAATATTGGTAGAATGGTATAAAGAAAGACATCGCGGAGTACATTTCAAAATGTTTGGTTTGTTAACAAATAAAAGCAGAACATCAAGTTCCAGTTGGGCTACTCCAACCTTTGCCGATGCTAGAATGGAAATGGGAGAGAATAACAATGGACTTTTGTTTTTGGACTTCCTCACACTCAAAAGAATCATGATGCAATATAGGTGATACTGGATAGATTAATGAAAAGTGCTCACTTCTTAGCAATCAGGATTGATTATTCACTTGAGAGGTTAGCAGAACAATACATTAATGAGATTGTAAGGTTGCACGAAATCCTTATCTCTATTGTCCCCGATAGAGACCCAAGGTTTACATGTAGATTTTGATCTAGCTTGAAAGAGGCCTTAGGTAGCAAGTTAAATTTCAGCACCTCATTTCATCCTTATACAAAAGGTCAGTTAGAAAGAGTGATACAAATTCTAGAGGATATGCTTCGAGCATGCATCATGGAGTTTGAGGGTAGTTGGGACAAATATTTTGCTTTAGTGGAATTTGCTTTAAATAATAGCTACCAATCAAGTATTTGAATGCCTCCTTATGAAGCTTTATATGAAAGAAAATGTCGGACTCCTCTTTGATGGAGTGAAGTTGTTGAAAGAAAGCTTACAGATCCTAAAATTGTGCAGTGAATAGAAGATAAGGTAAAGGTGATCAAGGATCGTCTAAAGATCAGTTGGGATAGGCAAAAATCATATGCTGATCTTAAAAGGCATGATATCAAGTATCAAGTTGGTGATAAATATTCTTAAATGTATCTCCATTGAAGAAGATTATGTGATTTGACCAAAAGGGAAAACCTAGCCCCTGATTTATTGACCTTATGTGGTACTTAAAAGAATGGGACCAGTTGAATATAAATTGGCATTACCACCTGAATTGGACAACATCCACAATGTCTTCCACATGTCAATGCTCAAAAGACATCATTCTGACCCCTCTCATATCCTACAAGTTTAATCTATTGAGGGTAATCAAGATTTGATGTAAGACGAGGAACTTGTCCATATTCAAGATCGGGAAATAAAAGAACTTAGAAACAAGAAAATTCTCTTAGTAAGGGTAATTATAGGAACCATTCAGGAGAAGAAGCCACCTGGGAGAGGAAAGAAGATATGAAGACCCAATATCCACACTTATTTTGAGACTAGCATAAGGTAAATTTCGAGACAAAATTTCTTAAGGGGGAGAGAGTGGTAATGCCCTTATTATTAAATAATGTATTAACTTTTAAAAATGTATTCCCTTAAGATAAAATCAACCCCTACTTCACAACTCTTTGACTTGAGTTTGTGTTGTTAGAGAAATCGGTTTTCTTGAGTCATAGAAAGGAATGAGGGTGGGGTTTGTCTTAGTGTAATTTATTTACTTTTATGCAATTATACATGTTAAACAAGACTTAATAATAATTACTATATGTGAGCAAAATAAATAACGAAGGAAAAAGAGAAAATTAGGGCAGCCACCTTATTGGACCATTTTTCTCTTAAGATGCTTTTCACTCATAAATAGTAATAGAACTTTGTTTTCCTCCCGTGATATGAGTTACTACCCCTTGATCACTTACACTGCCCCAAATATCTCACTGCATTTTTCAAATAAAATTAAATATTACTATCGAAATGAAATTGTACATCCAGAATAGTCCTAAGAAGACATGATCCCAGGCCAATACTTGACATTTACCCCCTCTTCTAAGTCTATCACAAGGAAAATGAAAACCAAGATTTGCTTTATCCGATATCAAATGAGAACTGCGAGCAAATAGAACACCTTTAAAGAGTATCAATACCATCACATGAATCGTAAATGAATAAATGTGATGTACCAAGAAAACAGCAGTTCCTAATGGAATAGGCAACAAAACCACCTTGCCACCCACTGCCACTAAATCACCACCCCCATAAAATATGTTTTTGCCAAACTAGGTAGGTTTAATGACCTTATACAAGCTTATAAACTCTAGCATAACCTCATATTTGACAAATATACACGAATTAAATCAGTTTCTTGGAGCATAGTTGAGAAATCCTCTATCCTTTGGTAAGTGGTTGAATTTTGTCTTTAAATTGCATAGTGTGTAGTAATTGTGGAATATCACATTGTATGTAGCTATGTTTTTAGTGTGTAAATATGTTTTGGAAAGCTAATTCACATCCCTACAACCTTTATGGTTATGTGAAAATCTGAATTTGTTTGTATAGTATCGAAATAAGACGTGAAATACAGGGAAAATTCTGGCCAGTTTTTTGTCTGAGAAGTCTTCTATGTGCAATTGTTAGTATTTTAATCATCTCTTGATGTGTGGGCTGTAATTTGTGGTGCTTCTTACTTTATTACAACTCCAAGACATGTACAACTCTTATTCTTATGTAGGGACCTAATTTGGTAGTTATGGATTCATAACAGTGACGTAAGTTAGGATGAGTTTTATCCAATGTTTTGACATAAAATCCCTGGGGGTGTGCTGCTAGTATTTCAATTACAAATAATTGTACAAAGGGTATTTTGAAGTGATTCTTGATCTTTCGCAACTTACACTCATATACCTACAATTCTAATATAGACTAGAGAGCCTAGTTTGTTCATTTACTAATTCAAAATCTAGTTATGTTGCAAGACAGTAAAGTTGCCGAGAAGACTATGGTTTGCAGAAATAGGACTCATTTTTGGCATTTATCTTGTTAGTTTCTACCTGTTGAAAGTGCCGAATATTAAACGAGCATGTAATGAGTATTAAGGTTCTCACAATCTTGTATAATCTTAAGGAAACTAACTGAATAAACGGATGCCGTATTGATCCACGACTTGAACTCGGTAGGGTCGGTTACGTGTTGAAAGGTTTATGTTCATGTAAAGATTTTTTCTTGTACTTTTGTTACCTGCTAGCACATTGGAATGTTGTCTTAGTATCTCAGATATGTTCTAGTCATTTTATCTGGTTGTGTTGATATATTTTAGGACTTCCAAGGAACTTATTTAATTCATTCATTTGTACAAATTGCCTAATCACTTGATATCCTTGTGGACTTTTTCCTTTTTTTGGATGTTACTTTGTCACTATCAGCATGCCTCTTATTCGGATCAATTATCATCTTTATTGTGAATTTTTGATTCATCTTAAGTATGGAAGCAATCCATTTTATGCACGACCTAGAAAGTCACTCTTAATATGGTTCTTGGTTCTCTTCCTAATTGGTTTTTCACCCTTCTTGATACAAGGCTTCGGTCCTTCTTAATACTTGATTATGTTTGGTGTGACGACATGACTTACATACTGGGTGAAACTTGTCATTCGAATTTATTATAAAAATTATTCCAAGAACTCTTGATACTTAGATCATTAAATATCCTACTTGATACTACTGATATATTTGTTTACTTGGTCTTTTTACTGTACTTCAATTATATTGCCCTTTGATTTAACGAGGGAAAATTTAGGGATGTAAGGTTCTTAGCTTTTAGCTTTGACACCACTAAGCTTCATGCTTAGCAATAGTTATTTCTATCGTAGGGAGTACCTGAGATGATGCTTGAGGTTGACCATTGAAGATAAATTTTGGGAGTGGTGCAGAAGATCACATTTGCATCTAGACATATATATATATATTGTAGGGCCTAGACATACATATATTGTTTTGGGACATGTATATCATGACCCAAAATAGGGCCTAGACATGACAAGGCGAATGGAGAACCCGAAGGAACCCCAAACAAGCCTCTTAGCATATCATACACATATCTTTGATTGCGGAAGCAAAATAGAACAACATAAGAAACATAAATAAGGAAAATTGGGACTAAGTGAAAGAGTTAAACACTTGAACAACATAATTGAGTCAAAGCTCAAGCATAATACAAACTTGTCCAACAATACCTCTAAAGTAGAATTTAGCGGGGCCAAGATAAGCAATCAAGCTCACCCTCATAGTCAAAGCAGACCATAGAGAAAGAGAGTCTTTAATACATAGCATAAGAACATAGACATTGTCCACGGAATGGAGGACTCACCAACTAACTTGAATAGGAACCACTAGCCACGTGGAGGAGGAAGATGACCAAATGGAGCTTCGGTTCCTACATGGTAATATCATATAAGCATAGAGTATGTGTTAGTACATTTGAATGTACTAAGTATGTAGGATTCAATGCAACAAGCGATAGACAACGTAATCAAAATGTATAAACTTAGGCAATGGATAGCATAATAATAATATGACATATACGAATGATGTTTGAAGTAAAAACATGCTTATATAGAACATATTATGTGTGTAGAAAGAGATTGTCATTTGGCTAATGGGTTTATCACATCCCATCCTAGGTGATTGAGGTACCAACCCCTCAACTTGATTATCGAATCTACCATCTTCTATCCTAGGGGATTGAGGTATCAACCTCTCAATTAGGTTAATGAGGTATCAATCCCTCAATTAGGTTAATGAGGTATCAACCCCTCAATTAGGTTAATGAGGTATCAACTCCTCAATTAGGTTAATGAGGTATCACTACTAGAAATTGGGTCTATAGGAACGAATTGTATAGCAACGCATAGGAAACTGTTGCCATAAGTGGTCTATTCAACGGTTCTAATCGTTGCCGAAATAATTCTTGACTTTTAATTTAATATAGTAATAAAACTGTTGCCATAGAGTTAAAACCATTGCAATAGGAGTCTCAATAGCAACAGTTAACGGAACAGTTGCCACAAAGTTATCTATGGCAACCTTTTATAAAGAATATTATGTATTGGAACGTTCAATATAAATCCCTCCATATTTCCCCCCTCCTCTTTTTCACTAACCCGCCAAAATATAAGTTTTTTTCTTTTATTTTCATTTAGTCTCTTAAATTCACAAATGAAACAAAAACCTTTCCTAAGTACAATCCCTTTTCTAATATACGTTGTTCATCATCGACAAGCTTAAACCCACTTCTCCATCATCTCTCACAAGTAATATACGTTGTTCCGCAAATCAAGCTCATGGTAAGTTCTTCTCCATCAATAGAATATGTATAATCTATTTAATTTAAACTTCTTTTGTGTTTCAAACATAAACCCACTTCTCTGTGTTGTGAAATCTGATGAACTTGAGATTTTTGTTTTCACTCTTTGAGGATTTCGCTGAAGAAATCTAAGAAGTCATAAAGATTTTCTTCTTCAATTGCTGGAGATTTGAGGATTTTGCTGGAGAAATTACAAGTTTGAGCTTTTGAGGTTTTCTTCTTGAATCTCAACTTTTCTCTTTAATCTTTGAGGTGTGGTTAATGTATTTGGTACATTTGCTCTGATTTTGGGTTTCTTTTGCTGTACAATGTTGTTATCATGGATTTAAAATTTATACTCCTGGCACTAAATTTTCTATTGCTATTGTATAAAAAAGTTTCTTTTTCAAAAAATAGAAATTTGGTAACATGTTGCTGCTACACTGGATGAAATTTTTTTATTTTCTAGAAAAATACATGGCAATTGCTATTGTGGGTCTTAATTTTATTGATAGATATGATGAAAATGCATTTTTCTTGACATTACGTATTGTGGTGTTCTGGGTGAAGGGGTTGTTCATTGGTTTAGCCAAACGTACCCCTTTTTATGCTTGCAAGTTGATAGTTGCGTGTTTAAATCAATGCCTAATACCAATATTCTTGAAGGTCAATGGTACAGGAACATCGAGTATTTTGAGAAATCAGGTGGTCATTTACATCTTATTGAGATTCATAAACCTCGAGATATAGAGTTTGATGTGTTGGAATAGAAGTGTGATTATTCCTCTTGGTTTGTGAAGTATCGTGTGAACCTTGAATTTTTGACCAATTTGTATCCAACTATGGTGAATCAAGCACTGTATCCTCGTGAAGATTATAACTTTCCGTATGCATTCAGTACCCTCTGTTTTCTAACAGATGAGGAAAACAGAGCAAGGGTATTGATATCACTTCCAGGGAAAATACTTGTGTTTGATATGCAGAATGGGGTAGTGAAAGAGCTAGCTGATACAAATAGAAATAGCTTGCATTGTCACTTACTAGCTTTCAACTATTTTTAGTGTGTAAATGTTTTTTCATTTCACTTCATGTTCAGGAAACATCTTTATGGAAGCAATTAAGGTTTAATTTTCACAATCAAGTAGTACTGCCATGTTTTAATCAAAAACAACAATATTACTTTCTATTTACAAATAAATGCAGTCATTTCGCATTCACTAAATCAATAAGGGAACGCTATCATCTTCCTTACAATGCACATACGAGACTTTTGGCTGATTAGTCTGGTGTACTTTGTCATGCTAAATGATTCAGTCCCTGCTTGTCAGAGCCAAAACATAAAAGCAGATAAAGGCTTTTCAGGCTCCGTAGATGCTTGAGTTTGAATTTTCTAGTAGGTCAAATATAAAAGGATCTCCAGTAATAAGAAAGTAACGCTTTTATTAGCCCATGAATGAAAATTTCACGTGTTTCATAACAAAATTTTTTAAGATAGTTAAATATCTCTTTCTCATATGTTATGACTCAGTCAATGGCTATACTTGAAAATACTCTCTACCGATGAATCATGGAAAAGATGTTCAATTAGTAGCAGTTTATCTGTCACTTAGCTCTTATACCCTCGTCCATTATTTTGCAGAGAACTCCCAAGGACAAGAAAGCAAGCCTACTGATTCATGGTCTTATAGACAAGGTAATGTATTTGTTTGTTGCACCTCTGCGCTACTGAAAGTTGTTATCATGGTTCGTAGTTTCTGAATAGTGAATACTAAAACAACTGCTTTGTTAGGTTTCACATATAGAATTACTAAATGGAATATTTTCAACCTTCATTTAATGACTTGGACTTAGTAGGTGCTAACAGGCAACAACCCTTTAGTTCAAAGTGAATGTTGGTTCTTTAACCACTTGCTTGCATTCATTCTGCTAGGGTGATAGGGGACAATTAGGGGCATCAGAAGCACCCCCTTTCCCTCAACCTCAAATCTCCTTGAATATTGTAGCTAGCTTTCATTTTTTTGGATTACAATCTGCAATTTCTTTTAATTGAATAGTGATAAAGGAATCTGTTTTATGTGATTGAAAAATGCATGAATGGTTCTTGATTTTTCTTTTAGTAGTTGAAAGTATCTTTAGAATTATCTCTAAATCTTATTTCTTTTATCTTCTTGCGTCACATAGATTTCAATGGATAATCTAGATAGAAGTTGGATGAATCTCAGACGAACCACTGATGAATACATTAGTGGATTGAATGATTTTCTTGATAAGGCATTTCAACGAGCTTCTAAAGGAAATGAAATATTATGTCCTTGCAAGAAGTGCATTAACCATTATTGGCATTATAGAGATATGGTGGAGGATCACTTGATTGTAGATGGATTTGTTGATGGATATAACGAATGGATTTTTCATGGGGAGGGATTTTCGTCCAGGACAACGCCACGTCAAGGCAATAATAATGAAGATTCTAACATGCATGATGATATTGATAGACTACTTTGTGATAGATTTTGAAATATAGAGACTGACACAAGGCATGAAGAAAGAGAGAGAGGACTATCTGAAGATGCAAAGAGATTTTTTGAATTACTCGAAGAAGGCAAAAAAGAGTTATATCCCAGATGTGAAAATTTTAGTAAATTGAGTTTCATAATTTGGTTATACTTGCTTAAGAGCTTACATGGGTTGAGTGATGTGGCTTTCACAAATTTGCTAGACTTGTTGAAAGAAGCATTTCCCTTTGCTCAACCACTTGAGTCTTTCAACAAGGCTAAAAATATAATAAAAGATTTGGGTCTTGGCTATGAAAAAATACATGCATGCCCTAATGATTGCATGTTATGTTGGAATAAGAATTTTGGAGAAAGATAATTGTTTTGTTTGTGGGTCTTCTAGATGGTTGAAAGATGCAAGTTCTACAATTCCAGCAAAGATTTTGAGGTACTTTTCTTTGAGGCCTAGGCTTCAAAGAATATTTATGTGCTCCGAAACAACTATTGCAATGAGATGGCCTGCTTCTGAATGACCTGATGATGGGTATATAGGACATCTCACTGATGAAGATACTTGGAAGGATTTTGATTCTTTGCATCCAAACTTCTCAAAAGAACCTCGTCATGTTAGATTGGGTCTTTCAAGTGATGGATTGAATTTCGAACAATGAGCATTTCCCATAGCACATGGCCTGTAATGTTGAAAAATAATTTATCACCATGGATTTGCATGAAGCCAGAGTAGATAATGTTATCAATGATTATTCCAGGTCCATCATCTCCCGGACAGAATATAGATGTTTACCTACAACCATTAATTGCTGAATTGAAGGAACTGTGGGAATTTAGAGTGGAAGCACATGATGCTCATGCAAATCAAACATTTCAAATGCGTGCAGCCTTAATGTGGACAATTACTGATTTTCCATCTCTAGAAATTCTTTCCAGATGGAGTACCAAGGGAAGATTAGCATGCCCTACTTGTAATTATAAAACATGCTCTAAATATCTCAAACATAGTCGTAAGATGTGTTACTTAGGCCATCGAGCATTTTTGCCTCCCGATCATCAATATAGAAGAACAAGAAATCATTTAATGGGGAGGAGGATCATAGACCCGCACCTACACCTTTGTCGGGCATGGAAATATTTGAAAAGTGACAACATTTTAATAATGTTTTTGGAAAGGGTCAAAAGAGAAGGCGTCAAAATAATGAGGGCCCATGGAAGAAAAGATCAACATTTTTTGAACTACCATATTGGACACATGATAAGTTGAGGCACAATCTTGATGTGATGCATATTGAGAAAAATGTATGTGATAGTGTGCTTGGGACATTATTAGACATACCATGAAAGTCAAAGGATCACATTAATTCTCGATATGACTTGCAAGAAATGGAGATTGGGAAGGAGCTTCATCCAATAAGAGGTAAAACAAATGGAAAAGTTTCTTTAGCAAAATCTTATTTTTCCATGAAGCCAGAAGAAAAAAAGATGTTTTGCACCATCTTGAAAAATGCCAAGTTACCAAAAGGATTTGCCTCAAACATATCAGATCGTGTGGATGTGGAAGAAATGAAAATATTAGGGTATAAGAGTCATGATGCTCATTTTATAATGCATTACTTGCTACAGGTTGTGGTTCGAAAAGGGTTCCCTAAGAATGTTTCATTAACCTTAATTAGGTTAGGGAACTTCGTTAAAGTCATTTCTAGTAAGATTATAAAGCGAGCGGATCTTAAGATAATGCTAAATGAGATCAAAGAAATTCTATGTGATCTTGAAAAAATTTTCTTCCAGCCTTTTTTGACATAATGGTACATTTACCTATTCATTTGGTAAATGAAATTACGTTGGGTGGTTCGAATCATCTTCGTTGGATGTTTTCTGGTGAGAGAAATATGTGTAGGTATAAGGGTCTTGTTTGTAATCGACGTTATCCGGAAGGTTGTATTGCAGAGGGTTGTGATGTTGATGATTGCTTAACCTTTAGTTCGAGATACTTACATGATGGAGCGAAGACACGATTCAGTAGGTACCAAACTGAGGATGATGAAGATATTGAAAGAGAGGGAGATAATTTATCCCATATGTTCCCTAAGATTGGGCATCTAGTTGGAAATGAGAAGAAAAAAGGAAAGCCTTTTACAATGGATCTAGAGTTATCTTTTGAAGCACATAGATATATTCTTTTCAATACTGGAGATGAACAAGTTGAAGGTTTTATTAGGTAATATGAAAATATAGTAATTATATAGTTTCAACTTTATTTATTATGTTATTATATGGTATTTTAAACTTTATTTATAAATTCCTAATAATTGAATTTAAAATCATTCATACTTGCACGGAATATAAGATTTTAATTGATAGTAATAGTAGATCAAATGCATGGACAAGAGCAAGGAATCGTAGTCGAGAATTCGCAAACTGGTTCAAAGAGAAAGTTAAAAATATTGAAGTGCCTAATCATTTAAGATGCTAGCTAAAGGACCTATTAGGGTGGCAACCAAAAGATATACTGCATATTTCATTAATGGATACCAATTTCATACATTACAACGTGATTCCTCACGCAAGTCTCAAAATAGTGGAGTGACTTTATCTGCGTCAGCGGATAGTTTTGCTAGTGCTCGGGATGAAAATCCTATTGATGGAGAGGTTATTTAATATGGGGCTATTCAAGATATCATTGAGGTTGATTATTACAATTGTTTTACTGTGTACTATTGAGATGTGATTGATTCCATAAATGAAATAGATGAATATGGGTTAACTTGTGTGTACTCCAACAAACTACGGAGTACGGATGATCCTTTTGTTTTGGCATCTCAAGTGCGTCAAGTTTTTTATGTAGAGGATCCAATTGAAAAGGCTGTTTATTATGCAAGGAATAAAGTGCCCATTGATTTGTATGACCTGGAGGAAGAAAATTGTCCTAATATAGGAGTACATTTTGGAGAGAGCCTAGTGAAGAAATTGGTCCCTCAAATAGATTTCCCGATGTTGTCATGAGGTGGTCAAGAGAAAATATCCCTGTTGATGTTGTTTATATGCCATCTGATGCACAATTTTCAGAAGATACAACTTTGGAAACATCAGAAGAGGAGGAGGATTTTGATGATACTGATTGGGATTGGATGGAGGCGGACGATTAAATAAAGAGTTTCTGAACAATTTGTAAATATATATTCATCATTGTTTTAATATTTTTGAGTGAGTGATAGATGTCCTTTCCTCAAATATACTTGTTATATTTATTTTTTCCTTGTTAGAATTCTATTCTGAGTTGCTTCAATTACAGGTGATCCAATATCAGATTTACAAGCTAGATGGCAAATCACTGAGAGGAATCTCAACTACAATCATAACTATCTGCAGAATCTAATTTTTTTGGTTAGTCCTTTGTTTACTACTAGAATCAATATATAGCTTGGAGCTTAATGGTATTTCCCTCAGGGTTTAATTGCTGATACATAAACTTGTTCAAAGTATATCTCTATGATATATTTTTTTCACATATAATAGCTTTCTGGTCGCCTTTGGAAGCCTTTGCCGGTAACCAAAGCGTACCTTTCCTCAACCACTTTGGTACTTTGTTTATAGCTTTTTTAAGTTATGTAATAGAAGGGGGTCTTGTGCTTGAATTGAAGTAGCGCCTTAAACTTGTTCAAAATCTATCTCTATGATATATTCTTTTCACATATAATAGCTTTTTTCTGTTTTCTTGTTGGATTTATTCATCAATTACTCTTGCTTTGATAAGTGAATCATGTGGAACTTATTGTGTGATGGTTTTGCTTTTAGTTCTTTTGCCGAGTATAATTCCAAATTGCTCGAGTCCAGTAATTACATCACCAGAAGGCAAGCTATCAAGGTACGGGAAGCATCTGCTCTCCTTGTATACAACTTGTGCTGAATAATATACTTGGGAAAAAATTCTGTTCCTTCAGAAACTTTTCACAACTTTTGGGAGTATCTTAGTGAAACCGTGTTCATAGTATCTCATAAATGTTTGATGTGCATTTTCTACCTCAAGCCCTCCTCATATTACATAGATAACATTTTTTCCTTGATGCCTTGTATACTGAACCTCTTGATCTCTGTTATCCTATTACCCTATTGAAACCATCCTACGCTTAAGGACTATAACCAGTTGCAGAAAATAGGGATCATCTAACTTTGAAATATGGTTTGAGCAACTTAAAAAAGATGTTGGTATTTGAGTTTTATCTATGCAATGCTGCTTTTGTGACGAGTTCTTAATATCAGGGGATGCAGCTTTGCATTTGGTGCTTAAGGTATGAACCTGAGTATCCAATCAATTGATAACGAAATGACTACACTTATGGGATATAGCCGAGAGAAGAAGCAATCTTTCAACTCTTTAATTGAGATTGATAGTTATCTTCATAACGATATGATGGACAAATTATTAGATAGTTGGATGGCAGATCTGAATGGAGGGATACATAATTTTGAAACATAGGAGGATTAGTTTGGACTATGTAAAAATTAGACACAATCAGAAACTTACTAATACGTCATCCTTCTTACCGCTGAATTTTGAAACCAAAGAAAGATAATATAGTTAGTAATATGGAAGTAACAATTACGTCTTGATTTAGCATAACTGTTTAATTTTAAAGAGACGTGTTTAAATGTAATGACATATTATTACAACCAATCATGGTCTTTTGTTGGCTGTATACCTTTATGCACTTGATGAATGCCAAAAGTCATTGGTTTTGGGTTTTATTTGTGTTATAGCGGAACATATATTAACAGAACTCTACTTGAACATACAAGGAAAGAACAATGATGGGATGTATTTGGTCTTTTTTACCTAGTACTGCAACATGTGAATTCTTGAAGTCCAGTCAAGATGAAAACAATTGTCAACAAATACTTTGTTTCTCTAATAACTGAAACAAATGTTTCCAGTAGCTACAACTTGAATATCCATCTTGAAAAGAGGAATCTCTGCATGCATGTTTAGCTTGATACATAATCCTCGCTATTTCATCTTTAAGATATCATTTTCTGACATGCATTGCAGTGTGTTTCAAACTATAGAAATATTCGCAGTTAGCTTGATACATAATCCTAACTATTTCTAGTTAATTTTCTGCTAGTTATTTCCCTGCTGTGCTTCATATACTGATTTTATATGTTGTCCCTGTCGAGAACCTGAGGAATTGTGTTTTTAAATAGGACAATTTTAATTATTAAACTGTTTAGTTTGATGCCTCAACATGTTATGTCAATGCTTGTCTTTTGTACTTGTTTTGATAGATTTGATAGTCATGAGGCATGAGGAGACTTCAAAACAACACAAAACAGTGAAAGGAAGAAGATACATGCAAGCTGGAGCACTTACATCCATGGCATACCAAAGGGTTTCATCACTGAGAATAAAGGAGATTGTTCAACCTATTCTGGCTGAAAACTCAAAAGTGCGACAAGTCCCTCTAAATTCTACTCTTAAAGCACAAGCTATACAAGATTAAGTGCGGAAAATGTCCCAGAGTTCTTCCACCCTAAAGGATCAGTCTACGCAAGAATCAGTGCCACACGTGCCTCTTAATTCTTCCACTCTGAAAGCACAGGTTGCACAGAAACGAGTGCAACAAGTGCCCTTGAATTCAGATCAATCTATGTAAGAATAAGTGCCACAAGTGCCTCAGAATTCTTCCTTTCTAAAAGCACAGGTTGCACAGAAACGAGTGCAACAAGTGCCCTTGAATTCAGATAAATCTATGCAAGAATCAGTGCCACAAGTGCCTCTGAATTCTTCCTTTCTGAGAGCACAGGTTGCACAGAAACGAGTGCAACAAGTACCCTTGAATTCGTCCACTGTAGTAGCACAAGCTACAAAAAAACGATTGCAACAAGCGTCAAGAGACTCTTCTACTCTAGTGGCACCAGATGCACAAGAACAAATGCAACAAGAGGCACTGAATTCAGGCAAAAATAAACTATCTGCAGAACAGGGTAAAAACATAAAAATTCACTTCTAAATATTTATATTCATTTAAATTAAAAAAATAACTTTTATTGTTAATATGTTTTAACTTTGCTTTGTATAAAGTAGGCCCTTTGACTAAAAAAAACAAGAGGTATAACAGCAATGTGGGGAGTACATACACGAAAAGAGCGTAAGTTGATAGTGTTGAATAGGTACAATCAACCTGTTGGTCCTACTAAAGCTATTGTAACAGAGTTAAGTAGTTTTCTTGGCACATTGGCAAGGAATGCGATACTTTGTCCTCTTAATATGGATAATTGGCAGAAAATGCTCACCAAAGAAGATTTATGGAATTACACCAAGGTTTGAGTTCCTGCGTTTCAAATTTTTGCTAAAAATATTTTCTAATTTTTACTAAAGAATATTTTATAGGAGAAGTATGATATTCCTGATATAGTATGAGGATGGGCTTTCAAAGAAATTCGAGATGCATGGAAGAAGTATAAGAATGAATGAATCACTATAAAATTTATGATAGTGATGATCTTCGGATGGCAAACAAGCCGAAAGAAGTTTCAGAATCTGATTTTAAGTATCTTCTGAAATATTGGAACTCTGAAAAGTTCAAGGTTAGATTTTAGTTTCTTCAATTAATATACTAATAGTTATATAAACTACACGTATGTCATCACCTTTATTTTATCAAAACTAAAGTGACTCATTTATTTGCAGAAAATGAGTGAAACAAATACCAAGAATAGAAAGAAATGGAAGAATCCACATACTGCTGGTAAAATGAGTTTTGCAGTGATACGCAGCAATTTGGTATGGTCTCCTCTTCATTAAAAAACTCCTCTTCATTAAAAAATAGTTTACTTCCATATAAATATTGTGATACCAACTTTTATGTAAACAGGAAAAAGAGAAGGAAACCCCCGATGAGCTGTCATGCAAAGAAATGTTTGTGGTTACAGATCAAGGAAACCTGGTCGAGTGTATAAGGAATCTACTGAAGATACAATTAGTAAAATTGTATGAATTTTATTTGATTATAATGTTGTTGAGATCCTTACTTGAATTACTTACTTGAATCTGATTATTAGGCTGAATGTTGTTGAGATCTTTACTTACTTGAATCTGATCGTAGACTGAAATGGAGAAAGTTGAAAGTCAATAGAGTGAAGATAACAACCAATCAGTTGATGCTTTTACAACAGTCATGGGACCTGAACATCCAGGGTGTGTGAGATTGTATGGAAGAGGAGTTACCAAAACTACTTTGAAAAGGAAGGAGCAGTACGAATCCTATTTAAGTGCTAATGATGAGAAGATACAAAAACAAATGGAGGAACTAGAAGAGAGGATACGTCAGAGGATGGCGGAAAAATTAGAACAACTAAAAGCAGCCATACAACAAGAAATTACTAATGATATCCTTGGACGACTAAGCCATATGTATCCTGGACTTAAATTGAGTGCTGACACATTGACAGAATTGGGTGTTTAGTCACCGCAAGAAGCAGTTCAACCTTTCAATCGGCCATCTTCTAGCATAAGCAATCAAGACATGGTACCACCACCACCTCCTCCTCCTCCTCCTTCTTTGCTAGCTTGCTAGGGAAGTGCTGGCAATTTTTTTTTTTCAATTCTCTCTTTGTTTTTAATGGATTCAATTCTTTCCTCCACTTAAAGTAATTTTAATTTAAGTCGGAAATACGAAGTGAGCAATATAGAGTTTCTTAATGATCTGACTGTCTCCAGCTTTCTCTTTCTTTCTATTATTTATAGTCTATTATGTGGAGAATCATGTTGCGTCATGATAGAATGAAATTCCAAGTAGGGCTGACGTTAACTGTTATTACTCTTTTACAGTGCTGAACAGCCGAAGTGTTGAAACAAATACTTGATTGTTGTAGTGCTATAGTACACTATTGCTGACTTTTTGCTGCTGAGTGCTGATGCTAGGGCTGTAGCAGTGACACGTGCAACAGTTGTAAACTTTGAGATAGACCAATTGGATGATCTCATATAGTTTGCTAATTTCTTTCGGTGCCTTACGTCTTAGGTAAGATAGACTACATTTTGTAGCAAATCAATAAGGTGTGTCTGTTCTGAAATGAAAAATGAGGCAATAGTTATGCAATTTTGGGACAAACTTACTACGTAGTCATGAAATCTGCTGAGGTCTCACAAATCAGACCCACCAAAATAAATCCTCATTTGTGTGCTTTAACTTATTGATGGATGACATAGTGATATTCCTGCTACTGCAATTACTTATTCTAGCATAAATAAAGTGATGATTAGTTGATAATGATCTTTGTATCAGTTGCTGACAAATACTAATGAATGGATATGTTCCAATTTTTTGTAACTTTCCTGTATTTATCATCTGATGTAATTTAATCCGTCTTTGCTCTAGTTGTGTCATATTGCCTTTAATTAGTTGTGAAAATTTTTATATGTTTTCTCCATATTTGAGCTGAAATGCAATAAGTTCTTAGACTTTACCTCTGTTTCTGGAACTAAGTAAAGAAGGGATGGTGTCATGTCCACAGAGAAGAGAATACATGTGATCAAGTAGGCAGATGTGACCATGTCTAAGAACATAGAGGATAAGGGATAAAGAACTTATGACTACATACACGAGTTTTATGTTTAAATTGTATACAGTTCAATAATGACAGGTAGAAGCAGTGAACAGAAGTACTGAGAACCAAGTATAGAATAGTGATAGCATGAGTTGAGCTTCAATAGAATAGTGAATATTCATATAGCCGACCCCAACTTATTTGGCACTGAGGCATTGTTGTTGTTGTAGAGTAGTAGTAGAGTACAAATGCTTGTTGGTTAGTTCTCCTAAATCCTTTTTTAATGATTAAGTGTGTGCTATAGAAGTGGAAAGCAGTTAGGCCATTTATTCTTTTGCCATTCATTATTCTAAGTGACTGCTCATCTTTTGGTATTAACTGTAGTTAAGAACATTCACTGTAGTTTGGTGACATAAAGATCTGAGAAGGAAAAGAAATGTTTCGACATTTTGTGCATGTTGATATGTAAGGAGCCCCACCATCACACGATCCAAATGTGATTCAAGGATTAGAGTGCTTGATTCTATATGATATATGAACTCCATTTTCTTTTTTTAGCAATTAAATGCATGAGACTGTTATGGAACTATTTATTCTTGAATTCATATATTAACTAAAATACCAAAGAGACAGAGAGGCTTCTATTATAACCACAAAATAAACTGGACAAAAACAGAAACTTTTTTCCTCTCTAGTATCACACATTCTTCCTAAAGATTGTATGTTTTTTGTCAGTTATTTGATTCCATCTGATCCAATGAATGGTTACAGTATTGTGCTAGTAGTCACATCTATGCGTAACTTCCCTCATCTATTGGCTAATATATGACATAGCCATTTAACCAACTAGATTTGACCAAGATTTCATGCCTAAACTGTTATACATCAGGTAGGGGCTGCAAAGATCATCACACATTGTTATGTTTATCCTTCTTTTTATGTGTTACTCTTCTATTTGCTGTAAGGAAAAATGCAAAGTTGTCCATTTTAGATATCAACTACAAGAATTTTAGATATTTGTGATGAATGATTACGAGATAAGAACTTTTGGCTGAACTTTTATTTGTGCTGAACAGTCGGTGATGAATATTAGATATTTGTGTAGCTAACTACATGATAATTTATTTGTTGTTCAGTTAGATATTTGTGTAGCCCGTGATGAAGTTATTTGTGCAGTTACATGTTTATGAGATAACAAGTTCTTTAGCTTTTCTTTGGCAAAGGTCTTAGCTTTTCTTGGGATTTTGCCAATAATTTTCTTGTCCACTTCATTATAAGGCTAACAATACTTAGTGTAGTTAGTTACTTTTTGTTTAACAGTTTATTGTGCTTCTTAATTACTTTCTATTTATTATTTTTATAGATGGAGAAAATGATCTAGAGGATGATGAAATAAGCATTGAAGACCTTACTTGATGAGATAATTGATTCAAAAGTTGAAGAAACTTCAAATGCTTTAGCTCAAATTTTTTTTTTTTTTGATATTCTAAAACTTGTCTAAGCTACAATCTTTTCTTTCCAATAATATGAAACTTTTGCCAACAGTTGAAAACTTGTTTTGGTATATTTTACCTATTTGATCGAGTATTGCATGTGCTTGGGATATTCTGAAATATGACTTACTATAGAATTTGCTGTTTAAAGCTATTTTGTATAATGTGTCGTTATATTTATATTTATAGCACTTGTTATAGATATTATTATTGTTTTATATATATAATGCTAATGACAATATAAGAACTGTTGTAATAGCCTGGGAGAACAGTTGCAAAAGCTCACATGACTGTTGCAATAGATAATAAGTATTTGTTGAAACCCTTAACAAGCTATACATATAAGAAAAACTGTTGCAATATATAATATTGCAAAGGTCTCCAACCATTACCATAGAGGCAATACATAGTTCTTATAGATGGAAGAAAAATCTTTGCAATAAACAATATTGCAAAGATCTTCAATCGTTACCATAGATGCAATACATAATTCTTATAGATGGAAGAAAAATCGTTGCAATAAACAATATCGTAATGGTTGCTGACTGTTGCCATTGATGCAATATAATAGTTCCTATAGAGAGAAGAAAAACTGTTGCAACAGATATGCCTATAGCAATGATTTTTCAGAACTGTTATACCAACCGTTATAATAGTGCTATAGCTACGCGATTGGATGGGACAGTTGCTAGACCGTTGCCGTAACTCTATTGCAATGGTTTTAGTACCTATTGCAACACTTTTTCAACTGTTGCCATAGGTCCAATTTCTAGTAGTGTTATCAACCCCTCAATTAGGTTAATGAACATCACACCCTCCATCAAAGTGATCCTCTCACAACTCTATATAGCAAAATACCATAGATATATATCTCGTTCATCATCATAAGGTCATTAAACTCATATGCCATGCATTAGGCCTTCAACAACAAAAGATACATAATCCAAATATTTTATCAAACACTTGATAGGTGTGTAGTGCTAGTGTAAAACCATGCAATTCAAGAGTGAAATCATGTAAGAAACTTTAATGTAAAACCACCCATCACTAATTGGTAACACCCTCAAGCAATATACATCAAAATCCTTCATCAAATCTCATAATGATTCATAGATTCATTGCTCAAAACATGCAAGAGTATAGATCATGAAATAATGAAATCAATGCATCTTAAAATCATGTAAATTAACCTACTAACATCATGTATAACTTGTAAATAATATCAAACTTCATAATAGTTCATAGATTTCATAGCTTGAATCATGTGTAGTCTCAATAGACAAAGATTAGCTCATAGTATAAGCTCAAAATAGATATTCATGCATAATCAACAATATTTTACAAAATTCCAACATGTTTCATAATCATATTTCATAATAATAGGTATCCATAAGAATTACACTTGACATCTTGCAATTTTTATAAAATAGGAAGAGTAGGCTTCATGGGTGAAAGGAACCCATGAATGAAACTCACATACCTTAGACCTTGAATTTCTTGAAATTGAATTGTGGAATACTTGAAGTTTGGAAGTGGATCTTGGAATCTAAAGCTTGCTCTTGAGTTTTGTTGAATTTGTATTGGGGTTTTAATGGAGGCTCTTGAGAGAATTGAGAGTATATTTCAATAAGGAGGAGTGAATTTGATCTTTAGGAGTAGGGCTTAGGTCTTTAGGAAGTGTTAAGATAGTATAGAAATCCCAAAAAGACGAATAGAAATAACTAAATTTACGAACTGCCATTAATGATACGGGATTTGGCAGAAAACCGTGTATACCCCTGCACATAAAAGTTCTACAAAAACGAGCATAACTTCTTCATTCGAATTCTAAATAAGGTGAAACCAAGTGCATTGGAAAGGTAATTCAAAGAGATTTAATTTCGTATGTCGTAGGCCATCCAGTTCTTTGTGTACTAAGAGATATGCCCCTTTAAAGTTGACCCTTCTACCTGTACTTGTGCAAAACTTAACCAATGGAAATTCCTTTGATCTTGGCTTGATGTAGGGGACCCACAATGGTCTTAAATATCATAAATAAGCTTAAAATAGATTTGAATGAGAGATTGAAGCTTGAATGAGTTTCTGGAGATCCGAAAGTGTATTTGGAACACTTGAATTGGGTGAAATATTTATCGAAATATTTGAGAGAGTATTGGGGAATGTCTTGTATGATATGAAAGTGAAATATGGCTAAGTACAGATATTTTCACATATGGGAAGACTTAGGCCCAAGACCCAAAAAACTTGGACCTTAACATGAAAACTAACAAAGAAAATAGTCTCTCCGCGCCCCTGGCGCATCGTGTTTGGGGCGCGCCTGGACACTGGAAATCACTCACTTTAAAAATTTGAATTTTGATACGGTTACTCTAAAATTGGAGTTATACCCATTTTTCACTCAATTTTTCATCCTGAACAAAAATATGAAGTCGAATTTTTGATATCATGCATGAATTTTGAGATATTTGGAAATTATGATTTCGGGCACTTTCGAGACACATTTTCGAGCACTTTTTGGGGGTTGTTCCAATGTATATGATTCTCTTGTTTTATATGTATGTATAAATTTAAAAGGCTAGTGTAAACTATGGAACCATGGTTTGTAACTTTAAGTTTTGGCTTGTTTAGTTAAATTGGAGCCGACGAGGTTATTTCTGTATTAAAATACCAGTTATGTTAAGATGGTCGTATGAGACAAAAACTAGTAAATTTTATGTCCATGTATTTTACCATTTGTAATACTTTTCAGCGTGCTACAACAGTATGGAAAATATATAAATATCTCGCAAGATAGTGGTTTAAATTACTTGCAAGGTACTTACACCAAAAACTTCAACTACAGATCAACTAAATGACCTTTTGAACAAAATTCTATACCTTTAACTATTTTGAATTCATTATTTAAATATGATTAATATGTCATGTGTTAAATTCTTCGTATGCTAGTAAGTGTTCTGTAAGATTAGAACGTACAAAAGTGGCATCCTTCCACGAGGGTTGCCACAGCAACCCTTAGAAATTAACTTTTGGACTTATAGGTAAGAAATGAATCTACCTTTGACCACCGCATTACGACTTTCCCACTCAAGGACGGGATCATTAGGGAATAGGAATTTAACCCTATGTGTTCTACAATCAATACAAGCATAATATGCAAACAACCAATCCATCCCAAGAATGACATCAAAATTCACCTTATCTAACTTAATAAAATCACACAAGATTTTATGCAATATGAACACGGTACAATTTCTATATACTCTTTTAGCAACAATGGACTCACCAACGGGGGTAGACATTTCATAAGGTTCACACAACAATTCAGGACTAACATAAAGTTTTTTGGTAACAAAAAGAGTAATAAAAGAAAGAGTAGCACCCAAGTCTATCAATGCATACACACCAAAATAAAAAACCTTTAATATACCGGTGACGATATTGGGCACATCATCCACCTCTTGTCTCCCTTGAAGAGCATAGAATCTCTTTTCTCTTGGAGTACTCCCTCGTTGGCCTCCTCTTCCCTTGCCTTAAATAGCATAGAATCTATTTGAACCTTGGCATTATGGATGACCATCTCTACCTTTATTTGAGCACGAGGACGATCAATCACTTTATGACCCACTTCAGCACAACCATAGCAAGCACTTTCAAACATGGGCCATTATGGTTCCTACCACATCTTTTACACATAGGGTTAGGCACCCCACCACTACTACCTTGGAATCTTGTATAATCATTAGCAAATGTCCGATTAGGAGCATTGGAAGACCCTTGGCCTTGGAACTTGTGGCCTTGAGGAAACTGACCACCCTTGGAACCTTGGAATCCACCTTCAAAACGAGCCCTCTTGGACTCACCACTTCTTCTTTTTCTAAGCTTTTCTCCCTCTAGTTGCTTGGCGTATGTCATGAGACGGGACCAATCCATATCACCCACTAACATTATAGTACAACACTCCTCATTAACCTAGTCGAACACACCCGGCATAAATTTGTTCATCCTTGATCTCAGCTAGACAACCAATTATGGAGCATACTTGTATAGTTGGTTGAACTTGAGGGCATGATCCGTCACACTCATCTAACCTTGCTTAAGGTTCATAAACTCCATCATTTTAGCCTTCCTTAGCTCGATAGGAAAGAACTGGTTGAGGAATGCGGTTTGAACTCCTCCCAAGGAATTGCATCATCATCTCTCCTCGCCAACTTTCATTGTGTAAACCAAATTTGAGCCACACCTTTGACCTGGTAGGCCGCTAACTCCGCTTTATCCTATAAAGTGACCCCCATAATAGATAGCACATTGTATACCTCATCGATGAACTCCTGGGGATCCTCATCCTCTACCTTGAGGAGCTTGAGGAGCGATAGGGTCCGATTGCTCCTCGGATGTACGGGATCTCCTTAGTCTCCCTCTTGGAATAGGCATGATCTAGAAGAGCAAAGAACGATCATTAGGGAAAAATCCTTACACTCACATCTAAAGCATGATATACACCATGAAGAACTTAACAATTTCCTAAAACGGCTCATAGCGTCCCATTCATAGTTGTGGCGTGCTTCACAACCATGAATAAGACTCTAATCGACGTGGTGTGTTAGATTTTCGAGGACCATTAAAACTAAGTGCTCTAATACTATGTTTGTCATGACCCAAGCCTAGGGCCTAGATGTAACACAACAACTAGGAACCCAAAGGAACCTCAAACAAGCCTCTTAGCAAATCATTCGGACATCCTTGGTTGCGGAACCAAAATGAACAACACAAGAGATATAAGTAAGGAAAGCGGGACTAAGGGAAGTCTTGACATTTATAAAAGCATAAAAGAGTCAAGATCATAGCATAGGTACATCAATTATCCAACAACACCTCTAACATAGAATGGAGCGGGGGCCAAGACACTTTCTAGGCTCACCCTCATAGTATCAAGTGTTCAAAATAAAGAAATATCAAAAAGGTAGGAGTAGCATAGATAGTGTCCTTGAACTTGACGACTCACCAAAGCTTATCTTCTAGAGTAAAAAACTAGCCATGTGGAGGATGATCGAGAGGTGCTGCGGTCCCTACATGGTAATATTATATAGGAATAGAGTATGCATTAGTATATTTGAATGTACTAGGTATGTAGGATGCAATGCAACAAGACATAATCCAATATAGTCAAAATGCATAGTCATAAGCAATGGATAAGTATAATATCAATATGGTATACATGATCAATGCTTGAAGTAAATCATGCTTGTAAATCATATAACTTGGATAGTATGTATCACATATGGGAAATGACCATAATTAACATAGACCAAGTGAACTGCTACTTGGAATCCAAGACATGTTACCCCCTTGTAAGGTGATTCAGGCACTCACCCCTCAACAAGGTGATTAGGCATGTCACCCCCCAACAAGGTGATTGAGGTACTCACCCCTCAACAAGGTGATTGGGCATGTCACCCCCCAACAAGGTGATTGAGGCATGTCACCCCCTCAACAAGGTGTTGGGCATGTCACCCCCAAACAAGCTGGGTTCTACTTGCAACATCATAGATACTTTTCATGCATACATACAAGCCCTTAATCATCATAAAGTCACTTAACTTATAAACCATATAATAGATCATCAAATAACTGAGAATCCTTGTCAAGACATTTTATCGAAAACATGGTGGGTGCATAATGCTTGTTCGAAATCATACAATTCAAGAGGAAAATAATATGAGAAAACATAATGTAAATCAATCCACTAATATAGAGTAAAACCCTCACGTAAGATACCTTAATATCCATCCTCAAATCTCATAATAGATCATAGTTTCATAACTCAAAATATGCATAGTCTCAATAGACAAAATCAATTCATGGTATAAGCTTAAAATAGATAGACATGCATAAGCAATCAACATTTCATAAAACCCCAACATAATTTATAATCATAATCCATAATAAAAGATACCAATAGAAGATAAAACTTGAAAACATGCAATTTTCGTAAAAAAGAATATTAGGCTCCATGGATTAAAGGACCCAAAGGATGAAACCCACATACCTCAAACTTGAGTTTTCTTAAGATGAGCTTGAAGAGAATCCTTGAGTTCCAAAGTTAATATTTAAATCCTTGAAATTTGAATGAAATATTTGTTTAAGTCTTGGAGAGGTTTTTGAGAGGGTCTTGAGTGAGACAGAGTTGAAAAATGGATAAGTATGAGTGTTTTCGCGCATAAGTGGGCATGGGGCTATGACCCTAGTGCCCTTAGATGAGATGAAAAAACCAAGGAAAAACTTACACTAGTTTGCATCCTTGGTACGACGCAGACCTATCACGCAGACCATTTTTGTATTGCTCTGCGCCCCAGTCATGACGCAGCATAGGCATGGATAGACACTTTTTTTGTGAAAATTAGTAAAAATTATTTTTTTCCATGGGTCCTCTAAAATTTGGGTTATAGCCATTTCCCACTCAATTTTGCCTCCTAGTTGAGATATGAAGTCAAATTTTTGATATGACACACAAATTTTAAGATATATGAAAATTACAATTATGGGCATTTCTGTAGCATATTTTTGGGTCATTTTGACCACTTTATGAGTCACTGAGGGGTGTCGTAGACTTGAAGTCCAAATTTTCAGCAACACTATATGGGACCCCAATTACAGGCTAGGGAATGCAATACGGTCCGTAAATCACTTTTGTGAAGTGTGCCGATCGGTTATTGTATTATGTTTAGGACTTGTATTTTATTAATTATAAATAGATTTTTAGGTTATTTTTTAAACGTTTTCACATAGTACTCAAATAACTCAGTAATTAGAGAGAAAATAGTGAGACTACATTGGAGAGATTTTGAGAACACTTGTACTTTACTTTTATATTTGATCTTATGATTCTCTTTGAAGTTGGATTTGTTTGTTCATAATTCAATTGTGTAAGTGTTTAATTATGTTCTTCAAACTCATAATTCTTGCATCTACACAAAACATGAGTATCTAATCACAACTAGGATTTTGGATACCATGAAGGACTAACAACGTAAAACTAGATAATTCATAATTCTTGGAAAGTGTGCATGCATGTATTAATTAACTATATTTGTTTTGCATGTTTTCTAATGGTGTCCAATATTAGAACTCACCTAGTGCTATTGACTAGACCAAGTAGTAATGAATAGGAAAAGAGATTAATTAATCAAAATCGATTGATGTGTTCTCGTCTAATCAACCAAATTGGGCCAATGGGAGGGAGTTTGTACTAGGACTAATAGGTGAGGGTTAGTAATGCACACTATCGAGATAGTCTAAGTCACATAGTGAAATTCACCTCTTACCTTTGACCAAAGGACTTGGTGAACTTAACTTACTGTCCTGCATGCTACATACTAGAAGCGAATTAGGTTATCTAGTTATACTGAGTTAGGGAATCATGGGGAACACAATACCCTAGTTTCTCTCAATATTGATTTCTCTCTTGTCTTAATTAGTTTAGTTTATTTTTCAATAATTATTGCAAATATCTCCCCCCTTTTTGGGGAAGTAAGTTGGTTAACTTCTCAAATTGCAATCATTGAATTCTCTTAAGTCTACGTACTCCCTGGGGTTCAAACCCAACCTTGGTAAGGTTCTTTTTCTTGATAGAAACAACTTTTATCCTCTAAAAGGAGATGTAACTTTGATGACATCACAAGGACAACCCACCATTCCTCTAGCTATAATGCTTTTTTATGTTATTTACTTTGAGGGTGAGCCTAGGGAATGTCTTGCCCTCCATCCTATCATATGAGTAGAGGAAATTTTGGATATCTTGTATACTCCTTTATGTTTATATGCTAAGTGTTGTATGTGGAGATATTGCTTATGGATATGACTATCTAATTATTATGTTATTATGGATTGATTGTGAGCATATATTATGGATTCATGTTATGATGTAGAAGATCTTAAGTCCCGTATTTTCCCCATAGAGTGAGTCATACTAATCCGCCTCTTAGTTCTTATATGTTATATGCTATGTGAATTCATGTCACCCCCTTTGCAATCACATCCCCATAGCATAAGTTTTACTCTCTCGCTTAGAATTATGTGTTTGTTATCTATACACATATCTAAATTGATGAAGTCTGAATGGATGATATGAGGCTTGTTTGGGGACTCTCGGGTTCCTATTTGCCATGTCACCCTAGGCCCTTAGTTTGGGACTTTAACAAGCTTTGTATTAGAGCACTAGCTCTGTAAATGATCCTCAGAGTCCAACATGCCACATCGAGTGGAGTCCTATTCATGGTGTGAAGTGCACCGTGCCTATAAGTGGGAGGCTATGATAACGTTCTATGAATTATCTCACTTGTTCATTTCTTATGTCATGCTATGAATCGTATGATAGGGTTTCTTTATGTTGATGGTATCCTTGCTATATTACAAAAGATGCCTCGAGAAAGAGCTCCCCTAGAAAGACCATCTTCCGTTAATGAGGGTTAAGCACCTCAAGGGCCTATGATAGAACCTATCTCTAATTTTGAATTTCTTACGACCTTTGCCATGCTTGCCCAGGTGGTGACTACTTAGACTATTTAGGCTAATCTTCTTCCAGATCCTACTCCGGCCTCTAGGTTGAGAGATTTCACCAAGATGAATCCTCTGGAGTTTTATGTGTCAAACCCTGACGAGAATGCTCAAGATTTCATTGATGAGCTCACTAAGGTGTTAACTGTTATGTGGGTCACTTTTGAGGAGAAAGCTAGTTGGCTACGTACCAATTGAAAGATGTGGCTCAAGTATGGTATACCCAATGGTCAATTGCGAGGACTTATGGTAATACTGCTAATTGGGAAGAATTTAATTTTGCATTTTTGGATTGCTTTTTCTCCAGATGACCTTAGGGAAACCAAGGTGACTTAGTTTATCAACCTCAAACAGTGTGGTATTAGTGTTAGGGACTATGCCTTCAAGTTCACAAAGCTCTCTAAGTATGCTTCTATGCTTGTGGTTGACCCACCATGCAACAATTGCACAAGTTCATTTCTAAGATCTCTGATTTGGTTGTGAAGGAATGCCATATGACTATACTTATTTGGGATATGGACATCTCCAGGATCATGGTATATGCTGAACAAATTAAAGGGGAAAATCTCAAGGAGAGGAGAGTGCATAATCTGAAGGGGTCCATCATGATGGTGGATTGTCTAACTCCAAGGGTGGTAGTTATGGTCGCTTCCAATAGGGCCAAGGTTCTAATGCTCAGATTACTAATATTAGGGGGACTCCTTCCAAGGCACATGTTGAGGGTGGTCCATTACTTCCATGATGTGACATGTGTGGGAGATTCACTCCGTGAGGTGCTTATAGGGTTCACGTGCTTGCTATAGGCATGGTGAGATAGGCCACAAGCTTATTGATTGATCAAAAGCATCAAAGAAGGGTCAAGGTGTTAGAGGTAATCCAGCCTAACCAGGAGCTCCACCAGATGATGCCCCCCAAAACAATAGGCTCTATGCTTTACATTATGACAGGAGGTAGAGAAAGCTCTAGACGTTGTGACCAATATGTTAATGTCTTTTATTTTGATGTTTATGCTTTGCTTGATCTTGGTACCAATTTATCTTTTGTGACTCCTCTATTGGCTGTTATGTTTTGTTGGAGTCCTGAAATATTGAGGGAGCCTTTTTCAGTTTATACTCCTGTGGGTGAATCGACTGTTGTTCATAGAGTTTATCGGGGTTGTCCTATTTTTGTGTTGCATAAACTCTTTCCATGTGATCTTGTGGAACTTGAGATGTTTGATTTTGATGTGATTCTCAGGATGGATTGGTTTCATGCATCATATGCCTCTATAGATTGTACAACCCCAAAGGTCAAGTTCTAACTTCAGATGAGCTTGTTCTTGAATAGAAGCGTAGTGACTCCGCTATTAAGGGTCAGTTTATTTCCTAGCTTAAGGCCTAGAAGATGATCTTCAAGGGGTGTATTTATCATATTGTCAGGGTGAAAAAAGTAGAGACCGAGTCACCTACTGTTGAATCAGTCATAGTGGTGAATGAGTTCTCGAATGTGTCCCCGAAGACTTGCTCAGTATTTTTCCAAAAAGGGAAGTAGACTTTGGCATAGATCTTCTCTTGGATACTCAATCTATCCTTATTCCTCCTTACCATATGGCATTAGCTAAGTTGAAGGACTTGAAGGATTAATTGAAGGATTTTTTTGGAGAAGGGCTTCATTAGGCTAAGTATATCTCCAAAGGGTGCTCTGGTTTTATTTGTACGAAATAAAGCTGGATCTCTGTGGATGTGCATTGATTATAAGCAATTGAATAAAGTAACCATCAAGAATAAGTATCTGTTGACTAGAATTGATGACTTGTTTGATCAATTTCAACTGGCAACCCATTTCTCAAAAATTGACCTTTCTTCCGGTTATCATCAGTTGAAGGTTAGGGAGTGTGCTATTCCTAAGATGGCCTTTTGGACTAGGTATGGGGACTTTGAATTTGTGATGATGTCATTTGGTTTGACTAATGCTCCGGCCATTTTTATGGATCTTATGAATTGGGTGTTCAAGTTATTCCTTGATAGTTTTGTGGTTGTATTCGTTGATGATATCCTTATCTATTCTCAAAGTGATGGGAGCATATGGATCATTTGAAGTTGGTTCTTAAAACATTGAGGGAGAATAAGTTTTATGCTAAGTTTAGAAAATGTGAGTTTTGGTTGGGTGATGTAGTTTTTGTTGGCCATGTGGTGTCTAGTAAGGGTATTAAGGTTGACCCAAAGAAGACAAAGGCCATGAAGAAATAGCCTAGACCATTGATTCCTTTGGATATTCAAAGTTTTCTTGGATTGGATAGTTATTATAACTAGTTTGTTGAAGGGTTCTCATCTATTGCATCTCTACTAACCAAGTTGTCTAAAAAGAAGGCTAAGTTTGTATTGTCAGATGAATGTGAGAAGAGTTTTTAGACTTTGAAGGATCGACTTATAACGACTCCTATTTTGACTTTATTAGATATCATAGATGGGTTTGTGGTGTATTGTGATACTTCTCAGATTGTCTTGGGTTGTGTACTTATACAACATGGTAAGGTGATAGCTTATGTGTCAAGGAAATTGAAGCTGCATGAGCATAATTGCCCAACTCATGATCTTGAGTTAGCGGTAGTGGTGTTCGCTTTGAAGATTTGAAGACACTATCTATATGGTGTGTATGTTCATGTTTTCATTGATCACAAGAGTTTGCAATATGTGTTTATTCAAAGCAATCTTAACTTGAAGCAAAGGAGATGGTTGAATCTCCTAAAGGACTATGACATAGGTGTACAATATTATCAAGGCAAATATTATAGTTGATGCCCTTAGTAGGCCCATGGGGAGTGTGGCTCACATTGAGGAGAAGAAGAGGGAGTTAGCAAAGGATGTCCATCGTTTGTCTAGGTCGAGTGTTAGGTTAGCCAACTCAAATGATGGTAGCATTTATGTTCAAAATGGGG
>JAOTQJ010000002.1:5309298-5320024 GCA_025642045.1 Solanum sejunctum | reverse complement strand
GTCATTGGTTGAGTCAAAGAATTTTGTTGCCAAAAAGAAGATAGAGGTCTTCTCCCAAGAGGGACATGGTGTGCTTCGTCATCAAGATCAGTTATGTGTTCCAGATATGGATGATCTTATCAGGGTGATCATGAGTGAATCCCATAACTCTCATTATTCTATTCACCTGAGATATACTAAGATGTATCGATATTTGAGAGAAGTATATTAATGGCATGGTATGAACAAACTTATAGCCATGTTTGTATCTGATTACCGTAACTGTCAACAAGTCAAGGTGAAGAACCAAAGGCCAGGTAGTTTGACTTAAGATACTGGGATTCCTACTTGTTAGTGGGAAGATGTGGACATGGAATTTGTGGTTGGTTTGCCTCGGATCCAAAGTTAATTTGACTCCATTTGGGTTATTATTGACTAGATGAATAAGTTTGCTCATTTCTTACTAGTCAAGACCACTTTTAGTGCCGAAGATTATGAATGGCTATACATCTGAGAGTTGGTGAGGTTACATGGTGTCCCTAGGTCCATCATATCGAATAGTGGTACCCAATTTACTTCTCACTTTTGGAGGTCGTTCCAAAGAGGTCTTGGTACTAAGGTGAAGTTCACCACCGGCTTTTATCCTCAAACTGATGGACAAGCCGAGAGGGTAATTCAAACTTTGGAAGATATATTGAGGACTTGTGTGTTAGAATTCAAGGGTAATTGGAATGACCATCTTCCACTCATCGAGTTTGCTTATAATAATAGCTTTCATGCTAGCATTGGTATGGAACCATTTGAGGATTTGTATGGTAGGAATATAGATCTCTGGTAGGGTAGTTTGAGTTGGGAGATATGGTTTTGATTGGCCTGGACTTGGTGTTGGAGGCTATGGAGAAGGTGAAATTGATTGTACAAAGGTTGAAGATGGCCCAAAGTGGCAAAAGTCATATACGGCTGTTGGAAATAAGGATCTTGAGTTACATATTGGTTATTGGGTGTATATGAAGGTCTCACCTATAAAGGGTGTAATGCATTTTGGGAAGAAGGGCAAGTTAAGTCCTCGGATATATAGGTCCTTAAGAGAAATTTGAGCATATTGGAAATGTGGTTATAGGTTGGATTTGCCTCCGAATTAATGTTCTATTCACCCATTTTTCCATGTGCCTATGTTTAGGAAGTTGGTTGGTGATCCTAGTACTATTGTGCCTTTGGAATGTGCTAAGGTTGTGGAGAATTTGTCTAATGAGTGGATTTTAGTTTAGATTATTGATAAACATAAGTGAAATGGCTTGGTAACAAGGATGTGGCCTCAGTTAAGGTGCTTTGGAGAAATCAACATGTGGAGAGTGCTACATAGGAGGTGGAGTTGGACATGATGAAATGATATCCTGATATTTTCCAATCTACTCAAGACTAAGGTATTAGGTTCTTCCTTTCCAAGTGGTCCTATCACGACCCAAGCTGAGGGCATAGACATAACATGGCGAATGGGGAACTCGAAGTACAAACCCCTAACTAGGTTGATGAGTATGAACCCCCATCTAGGTTATCCGGACTCTTAGTCCGCCTGGATTGGGCATGGTCTAATGCAATACTTTATACAGGATTTATCACATTCATAAGATTGTTTCATCATCAGAACATCATTCATATCATATTTCATGCTTTGGACCTTCAATTCCTCAAGAAACCATAGCCAAAAATTTTACCAAACACTTGGTGTGTGTGTAATGGGGGTACGAGATCATGTAATTTAGAGATGAAATTATGTAAGAAAATCCATTGTAAAATCATAATTCAACACCTTGCAACACCCTCAAGCAATATCATCAAACCCTCTAAGATAATCTTACAATAGACCCAAGATTTATAGCTCAAAACATAGCAAAACTATCACAACTTTACATAGCTTTGACATAGTTCATAGACATATTTATACTAGTAAACCCATTGCTAAAATCAACTTTAAATCATGAAATTAAGTAAAAGGGAGATTAGCGCACCATGAGTAGAAGGACCCAATGATTGAAACCCACATACCTTGACTTTGGAGAACCCTTGAAAAAGATTGGAGATGGAGACATGAAGCTTGAATGAAATCCGTAAAATTGGTCTTGAGTTTTGGGACTTGAATTTAGGAGTGAAAAATATGGCTAAGTATTTGAGTGAGTATTTGGAAATGTTTAGGATGATATGAGTGTGAAATATGGATAAGTATAGGTAAAACCATGCTTGGGAGCACTTAGACCCAAGACTTAAAAGTCTTGGACTGAACTAAAAAAATAGACACAAAATAAGGCAGAGGCACGTCGCGGAAGGGGTGCTTTGTTCTCTGGAAATCGCACTTTGGAATTTCATAATTGCTAATCTTTCGCTCTTAAATTGGGGTTAAACCCTTTTCTCCCTAATTTTGATCCCCTGAACAAGAATATGAAGTATTTTTGATATCACCAACGAATTTTGAGATATATGGAATTTAAAATTGCAAGTATTCTGAGGCACATTTTCGAGTACTTTTTGGAGTCATTTTAATATCTCCACCTTTGAAACACTTATTTTCGAATATAAAGGAAATGTACAAGACAAGAGTGACCTTGAACAAATTAATCCCAACAAGAATGCAATATTACATTTTAAAACACCACTTTCAAAATCTCATCATATGTGTAAAATCATCATAATTATGTCAACTTGAACATGAATGCATATGAATGACATAGAGGCTGAAATATAAGACTTGAAATTACATAAGGAGACTTAAAATTAGTACCTTAGGCTTGACTAGAGTGGAAAAGATAAGGATACTACTTTTTCATATCCGCTTCGGCCTCCCATGTAACACTTTCAACTTGTTAGTTCGTTCAAAGGACCTTAACGGATGCCACCTCCTTGTTCCTTAATCTTTTCACTTGCCGATCCAAAATCTAAACCAAAACCTCCTCAAAGTTAAGATATCTTCAACAACACCCACAACATGAAGAGGCACAATAGCATTAGGATCACCAACACATTTTCTCAACATAGTGACATGATACATTGGATGAACCAAATTCATTTCACTAGGAAACTTCAACTTATAAGCTACGTTGCTAACCCTCTTTATCACCTCATACGGACCAACATATCTTGGACTCAACTTTCCCTTTATACGAAAATAGACCACACCTTTCAGTGGAGAAACTTTCAAATAAACCTAATCACCCATTTTCAATTCAAGGTCTCTTTTTCTCACATCGGCGTACGATTTTTGATGACTTTGGACTATTTTCAACCTTTCCCTAATCATCTTAACCTTCTTAAGACTTCCATTACCAGATCCAGTCCCATTAAATACACCTCTCCAACCTCAAACCAACCAACCAGTGATCTACAATGTCTCCCATAAAAAACCTCAAAAGGAGCCATACCAATGCTAGAGTGATTGCTATTGTTGTAGGCAAACTCAATTAGTGGAAGATGATCATCTGAACTATCCTTAAGCTCCAAGACACAAAACCAAAGCATATCCTCAAGTGTTTGAATGGTTCTCTCAGCTTGGCCATTCATTTGAGGGTGAAAGGCCATACTAAAGTAAACATTTGTACCAAGACCCCCTTGAAAAGACCTTTAAAAGTGTGAAGTGAATTGTGCACCATGAACTGATATGACGGACAAAGGAACCCCATGTAACCTTACCAACTCATGGATTTAAAACCCTGCATACTCTTCTGCCCCCTATGTGCTCTTAACCAGTAGAAAATGAGCCAATTTCATCATCCTATCAATCACAACCCATATGGAATCAAAACCTTTTCCAGTCTTAGGCAACCCAGCCATAAATTCCATATTAATCACCTCTTACTTACAAATTCTAATCTCTATGTCTTGGGTTAGGCCACCCGACCTTTGATATTCAGCTTTGACTTGTTGACAACTATGGCAATTGGAAACAAATTTGGCAATGTCCCTTTTTATGCCACCCTACCAATACACACCCCTCAAGTCTCTATACATTTTGGTGGAACAGGGGTGGATAGAGTAAGAAGAATTATGGGCCTCATCAAGGATTTCCTCCCTCAAATCAGCAACATAAGGCGCGCACACACGATCTACCTTGGTACCTAAGGGCACTATCTCCCCCTTGGAAGAAAACCTCTACTTTGCCCTCTTTCACCACGACTTTCAATTCAACCAAGGAGGAGTCAAGATCATATTTTTCTATCACCTCATTAAGTGATGAAGACTTAGACCTATCAATAACACCACCACCATCATCACTAACCTCTTCCAACCTAACCCCCAGTCTAGCCAATTGATGTACCTTCCTAGCCATTTCGTTATCACCACCATCAATATGAGCTAGGTTACCCATAGATGCCTTAATCAAAGCATCCGCCACTATATTTGCCTTACTTGGATGTTAATGCACACTCAAATTATAGTCTTTGATAAGTTCTAACCATCTATTTTGCCTTAAGTTGAGATCTTTTTGATTGAAAATATATTGGAGGCTCTTATGATCGGTGAACATATCAACATGCACCCATACAAGTAGTGACGCCAAATCATTAGTGCAAAAACAACGACTGCTAACTCTAGATCTTGTGTAGGGAAGTTCCTTTCATGTACATTGAGCTGTATAGATGGATAAGCTATGACCTTACCACTTTGTATCAACACACAACTCAAACCAACCCAGAAAGCATCACAATACACCACAAATCCCTCAAGCCAATCTAGCAGTGACAATATAGGGGCAGGCACAAGCTTATCTTTTAACTTTTGGAAGCTCCTCTCACACTCATCGGTCCACACAAACTTAACCTTCTTTTGAGTCAATTTTGTCATAGGGGAAGCAATGGAGGAGAACCCATTCACAAACCTTCTATAATAACCCGCTAGGCCCAAAAAGCTCCTAATATCCGACAGGGTTAATGGTCTAGGCCAATTTCTAATCACATTGGTCTTTTTAGAATCCACCTTAATACCATCCCACAACACCATATGACATAAGAATGCAACCGACTTCAACAAAAATTCACACTTTTCATATTTGGCATACAATTTCTCCTCCCTTAATCTTTGCAACACAATCCTCAAATGCCCCATATGCTCCTCCCTACTATGTGAATATATTAAAATATCATCAATGAATACCACAACAAAGGAATCAAGGTATGGTTTGAATACCCTATTCATTAGGTCCATGAAGATGGCCAGTGCATTGGTCAACCCAAATATCACCATAAATTCATAATGCCCATATCTGGTCCGGAAGGCTATCTTGGAAATATCACACTCCCTCACATCACTTGATGATACCTGGATCAAAGATCAATCTTAGAGAAAAAGCTATCTCCTTGAATTTGGTCAAACAATTCATCAATCCTTGGAAGATGATACCCATTCTTTATAGTGACCCCATTGAGTTGTCTGTAGTCAATGCACATTCTAAAGGACCTATCCTTCTTTTTCATAAACAATACTGGTGCACCCCAAGGTGATTGGCTAGGCTTAATCAATCCCTTCTCCATGTCACAACCCAAGCATAGGGCCTAGATGTCACATAACGCAAGGGGAACCCGAAGGGATCCCAAGCAAGCTTTATAAAGCATCATTACACATCCTTGGCCGCGAAAGCAATAAATCAAGTATCAAAGATAAAAGAATGAGGAGAATAGGTCTATGGGACAAGCTTGTACAATAATAGGGTAAAACGACAAGAGTTAAAGTCATATCATAGATACTTAACATGTTCAACAAACACCTCTAATACATAGATAAGAGCTGGGGCCAAGACAAAGTAACTCTGATCACCCTCATAGTCAAAATAAACAATAAAGATAAATGTCTCAATATATAATATAAGAAACATAGACTAGGTCCCCGAAGTGGAGGACTCACCAACTAGCTTGAATAGCATCGAACTAGCTATGTGGAGAAGGATGATCAACTTGGGCACCGGTTCCTACATGGTGACATCATGTAGGCATAAAGTATGCGTTAGTATGTTTGAATGCACTAATTATGTAGGATGCAATGTAACTTCCATCATAATCAAAATGCATAATATTAAGCAATAGGCATAATATACAATACGACATGTATGATCAATGTTTAAGTAAAACATGCTTAAGTACTTATGCTCATATAGGACATTGTATGTGTAGAAGAGACCAAGATAGTTGTTCAAGGTATAAACCCCTTGGTGGTTGTGTGGTATAAATCCCTCACATGGTTGATGGTAATAACACCTTACCAACACGGGGATGAAGTATAAACCCCTCACATGGTTGATGAGTATAAACCCCCAACATGGTTACTTGGGCTCTTGTCTCCCCGGATCGAGTAAGGTCTAATGCAACACTTCTTATAGAGTATATCATATAAATAAGCTTATTTTATCATAATAACATCATACATATCATATCTCGTGCTTTGAGCCTTTAATTCCTCAAAAAACCACATTTGAACATTTTATCAAATACTTTGAGGGTGTGTAATGCTAGTATAAAACCATGAAATATAGGAATGAAATCATGCAAGAAAATCCATTGTAAAACCATCAATCAACACCTTGCAACACCCTCAAGATAGATACATCAAAACACCTTCTGAAATCTTACAATAGATGAATGATTTATAGCTCACAGCTAGCAAAATAGTCATAACTTTACATAGCTTTAACATAGTGTGTAGTGAATTTAATAATAATCAAGACCCATTTGTAAATCAACTTTAAATTATGCAATTTATGTAAAAAGAGGCTTGGGTATCATAGGTGACAGAAACCTATGAAAGAAACCCACATGCCTTAGCTTATAGATGAATTTGGTGAAGAGTGGATATGGAGACTTGAAAGTTGAAGAAGAACCTTGAAGGAGAACCTTAGCTTGTGATAAGGGTTTGGGACTTGAGTTTTGGGAGTGAAAATATGACTAAGTATTTGAGTGAGTATTAGAAAATCTTTAGGGTAGTATGAGGATGAAATATGACTAAGTACCATAGATGGGAGCCTTTAGGCCTCAAGACTTAAAGTCTTGGACTGATATTGAAAAATAATGTCCCAAAATACATAGGGGCACATCGCGAGGGGGATGCAAAAACCACTTTGGAAATCGCACTTCATAATTTCATTATTGCTAAATCTTTGCTCTTAAATCGGGGTTAGACCCTTCTCACCCTAATTCAGACCCCCTAAACAAGAATCTGAAGTCTGATTTTTTAAATAATGAGACAATTTTGAGATATATGAAAATTAAAATTTAGGGCATTTCGAGGCACATTTTTGGGTACTTTCGGGGTCATTACAATATCTCCCCCTTGGGAATATTCATCCCCGAATGTAAAAGAGACATACAAGATAAGAGTAATCATCAAAAAATCAGCCCCAACAAGAATGCAACTAACATGTAAAACACCATTTTCAAATTCTCAACATAAGTGTAAAATCATCGTAAGTTCACCAACTTAAACATGCATACATATGAATTACTTAGGGGCCAAAATATGGGACTTGAAATCACATAGGTGACTTAGGATTAGTACCTTAGGCTTGAATGGGGTGGAAAACATAAGGATACCGCTTTTGCATGTCCGTTTCGGCCTCCCATGTAGCACTTTCAGCTTGTTGGTTCCTCCAAAAGACCTTAACGGATGCCATCTCTTTGTTCCTCAATCTCTTTTCTTACCTATCCAAGATCTAAGGTGGAACCTCCTAATAAGTCAAGTTATCCTCAACAACATCCGTAATATCAAGAGGCACAATGGCATTAGGATCACCAACACATTTTCTCAACATAGAGACATGGAACACCAGGTGAACCAAGTTTATTTCTCTAGCAAACTTCAACTCATAAGCTACCTTGCTAACTCTTTCTATTAGCTCATATGTACTAGCATACCTTGGACTCAACTTCCCCTTTTTAGTAAAATGAACCACACTTTTCATTGGAAAAACCTTCTAATAGACCCAATTACTCACTTGGAATTCTAGGTCTTTCCTTCTCACATATGCATAAGATTTATACGACATTGGGCTGTCCTCAACCTTTCCCTAATCAGCTTAACCTTCTCAAGAGTCTCTATAACCAAATACGGTCCCAAGAAATCCCCCTCTCTAACCTCAAACTAACCCATTGGAGATCTACAACATCTCCCATAAAGAGCCTCAAAAGGAGCTATATCAATAATAGAGTTATAGATATTATTGTGTTCGAATTCAATCAAACGAAGATGGTCATCCCAAATACCCCTCAACTCCAATACACATGCCCTAAGCATATCCTCAAGTGTTTGAATAGTTCTTTCGGCTTGGCCATTCATTTGAGGGTGAAAGGTCATACTAAGATGAACTTTTGTATCAAGACCCCTTTGAAAAGACCTTCAAAAGTGTAAAGTGAATTATGAACCACGATCCGATATAATGGACAAGGGAATACCATGTAACCTTACTAACTCATGGATGTACAACCGTGTGTACTCTATATCCCTATACGTGGTTATAACCGGTAGAAAGTGAGCCGATTTCTGTCATGACCCAACCCAAGGGCCGTGATTAGTGCAAGTTAGGCACCTAAACATACATTAAATTGGATTTCCATTCACAATAACTACGAAATTTCTCAAAATTTCGATAGAGTTTCCTCTATTTTACTGACAAGCCTTACCTGCAAACAGCGAACCCATCAATACCAAACATTACTATATAAATACATTTACATATGCGGGTAGACAAGGTCACCACTGCGGCAGAACCGCCCAGCAAATATATCATACAAAGGATGTCACATCAACATAGTTCCCACACCCACATATATCCACAGACCTCTATACACAGAAACTGGATCATAAGATGGGACAAGGCCCCGTCATACCCTCGAATGTATACCAAATGCAAAGTACAGGAAATAAGAAAACATGTAAATACCAACAGACTGCTCCTGAGGCAAGGGAGTACTTTAATGGTAGCCGAGGATCCTAAGAAGATGACCCTCTAACCTGTTCGTCTGTACTTGCGGGCATGAACGCAGCCCCCGAAGGGAGGGGTTCAATATGAAATGCGTACCAAGTATGTAATGCAGAAAGTCTGAAATGTAAGTGAGAGTAATACTCCAAATAAGAAAATATAGAAGTCAAACCTGTATGTAAATATCAAAATATTTATTTATTCAAACATCAAAATAATGCACCTCAGACGAGAATGATGGTGACCTCCAAACTCGCGCCACACCACAGCATAAAACCAGAAGTTTCAAATCTCCGAAATCTCTAACACAAATCCCAATTGTAACATAGGTGAGCCGAGGCGAACAATGGCCAAGCAATCATATCATAAGATAGGTGAACCAGGGCGGCGCGCCAAGCATTCACGTATCATAATGCATAAAGGTCATCATGCCCATTTATGGAGATGAGGCGACGGTACCACGCACTTCCGTGAGCAGGGGCGAACTCGGCCCAGCATTCACACGTCATGATGCCATCCCAAGCCCAAGCTCCTTATGTCTCCAAGCTAAGCAAAGCCGTCCCATGGGCAAACCGACCCGCCGTATCCAACCTACTTCGGAATATAGATACATATATACATATAATTATACATGCACACGAAATAACTAGCCCGGGAACTGGTGAACGAGGCCAAACGGGCACGAACAGAGTCGTGAGAATCATATGCATAAAAACTGGTTTCAAACACTTAGCAATATGCAAAATGTTGACTTTTGAAATCAACTAGTTATTCTTTTATGAGATTTTGCTAAAATTGCTCAAATTCACATTTAGAGGGAATTTCGGAAGAAATCGAACTTATAGCTTTCCAACACTCTAATTCTGATCAAACGGGCACTATTCAGGGGTTCAAAACTCAAAAACTTAAGATGAAGTAAATTTATCGGAAGATTGGCAAAAAATGAGCATAGATTACTTTTCGACCCAAATTGTAAAAGAAAGGGACTTTTCAAATGTACAATGTTGAATAAGCTTACTAAATCATGCCAAAGGGTAGGAAATCTTTAAATACCTCAATTTCACTTGCCAACTAGCTCCAACGTAAGGTCAACCCAAACTTAGACTTCCGGATGTTCAATGTCTACACAATTACAACAACGCCAATGATTAATATCCATATCACCTTTATTCCTAACTTTTTCGTTCTAAATTTATAAAAATTTTGGCAGCATTTCCCCTTATAATATGCCAACCCAAGAATTCAACTCAGCTCAAATAATCAATCAGCAACAACAACAACCCGTAACATCAACAAACCTTTTCCAATACCACCACAACATCAAAAAGCCACAAAACGCTATTGCAATGTAACTAGTAAAATAGGGAAGCGGTGAATCAAACTCATATCTATCATATTCAAGCCTTCTGATATACTCCAAAAACCACAATACATCACCCCAACGCCCGACGCAAACCCCAACGCTAAAACATAACATTAGACCTTCGACGGGACTCCAATTTAGCTAGCATTCATGTAATCTTTTAAATAGTTTTCTAACACTTCCTTCACCTCATAAAGACTATTTCCATGCCAAATAAACACAAATATATGACAACAATTCAATATATAGCCATAGGCAAATTTGTTCCCAATTCAACCACAAATTGGAAATTCGTAATTCCATTAACAACCAATCCTATTTCCGCATTTTACCTTCATTTTTAACACATTCCTGACACCTTCACAACCTTTAATTAACATAAATAAAGATAAAAATTAACATACCTTGCAATCCTTCACTACACCCAAAAC
>JAOTQJ010000002.1:5295040-5309198 GCA_025642045.1 Solanum sejunctum | reverse complement strand
CTGATCAGGTGGCGAGACCGCATTACTCTATGTATGACATGATTATTAGGCGGCAGCATCGCAGCGGAGACCTTGTCGGCCAGCATTTATGTATATGTATAAATGGATATATATTTGACTTGTTGTCTGGGTTGCTGCTGGGTTTTCTTTGCAAGTGCAGTTAGTTAATAAAACAGAGGAAACTCTGCCGGAATTTCGGTAGAATTGTTAGACTTTAAGTTTTGATTTTTTGCGGGTTAATATTGGTTTAAGTGCCTAGTCGGCACGAGTCGCGTCCCTAGGGTGGGGTGTGATAGTACTAAACACACGGTACTCAGCAAGTGAACTACTAAACATAAAATTAAGTAATATAGAATACAGGTACCCCCAATACTCCAACCAAACCCCCACAACTACAACCTGCATAAAATCATTCCAGTATAATAGTTCACAACGTAATAGCATATAGCTCAATAACCATACAATCTATTATATATCAGCAATACCAGGGATCAAATCCATCTATCACAAGTTTCACAAAAGCATTCACATGTTTATAAATGATAATGAGATGTAATGCAATACAATGCAATGTCAAGCAACATGATGCATGTCTGACCTAGTGATACACACCCGTTGTCTCACAGTCCAAGACCCATGGAGGATTTCTAGTCCATGCATCTGTCGCAGCGTGTGACACAACTCTCGAATCATAGTATTCGTCGTGGCGTGCGAAACGTCCCTCGAATTATAGTATCCATCACAGTGTGTGACAAAACCCTCGAATCATAGTATCCATCGCGCGTGCGACACATCCCTCGAATATGGTACAGCCTCTTTAGTTCTCATTCTCTTTCAGTCCATAGAATACTTGTCACAAAAGTCAATGCAAATAAGCATGTTTACATAATAATGAGAAAATGACTCATTTAATACAATGCACAGTTCACAACAACATTATTTGGTATAATATCAATACTAGCTCAATACCTCAAATCATTCCCAACACCTTACACAAGAAGCACAAGATTCTATATACTTAACAAAAGTTAAGAAATTCACCTACCTTATATAAAGTCTCGAATCACGTTAATTCTGAAGCTTTTCCCTTTCTATGATACTCTAATTCACCAAAATCTATTCAAATATAGCATCATAATTATATAATAAATTTAACGACACTAAAATCAATTAATTCGGGTGAAAAGGGTAAAATGGTCCAAAAATTTTATCGCTAGAAATATACCATCAATATATGGAAATTTATACATGAAAATATTTTCCAAGTGATAAGAAATTCAACAGCGAAAACTAATTCAAAAATGGAGCTAATATGAGGAACAAATTACATGTTAAAGTTATCAAAATATATTAAAAATGCAGCTGCAAGATCATGAATTTTACCTCAAACGTTGTACCAAAATTAATTTCTGAACCCCCATAGTGTTCTTCTTGAAACAATATACAATTTAGCCTTTTGAATTGCTCAAATCCGATCAAAATTGAGAAAGAAATCATTGGTTGTCATCGCCTTCGATTTCCAGGGTTTTTTTCGTTATTTCTTCTTATCTCTTCTTCTTCTTTTTTTTCAAATTATATTTAGAGAATTAAACCCTAATAAATAATTTTACTATATATACTAAGTGGTATAGGATATTTAATAAGTTATCAATTTAGTCCCCCAATTAAACTAACTATCTAAATTTATCCGTAACTTAAATAATTGTAGCTATTGAATAGTTTGAAATACCTATTTAAAATTTATGAGAGGGATATTAGAGGAAAGCAAAAGGACTAATTCTCAAGATGATCTAACGGGTCATTACAGTTGACTAAGTATTTGCTACAAGGTTTTAGTGGGCCTCGATTTCTAAAATTTTATCTGATAGTTATGAGTTGGCATGATACTATAGGAGAGTGTAATGATCGTGTTAGTACTAGACCTTAAGCCTATAATATGAGGAGTCGTGGGGAAAGGGAGGTGACGTGGTGATAGTGATAGCATTAATTGGGGAATTACTCTAAGGGGCTCCCTATAGTGTATGTTCGGGATTAAAAGGTTGACTTTCGAGGAATGCTATGTAGGAGTGTGATGTATGTGACCCTTAGATGAAAATAGTGAATTGAGGCTAAGTAATTAGATAAGAAAAAGGGGTTAAGATGTATATCCAAGGTAGTCTATTACAGTGAGAGACTTTAAGTTTATGAGTTACAAGGGTACCTAGATAGTACATTGAGATGTCAATGTGGAGTAGGCTAATGTACACCTCCTTTACTATCCCTAAGAGTTGAGCCAAGGAGGATAGTCATAGATAATGAGGAAATATCTGTCGTAGTTCAAGCTTTCTTCAGTTCAATGTAATTGAACATAGAAGATGAGTATTAGCGGACCAAAAAGGAAGATATTAGATCATGAGCCCTAGAAAGTAGATGTTATGCCAGTGAGAATAGCAAGTGATTGAAGATGCCTATAAAGATAGAAGAAGGTTAGAAGTTGTTACCTCGGAAGAATATTTTAGCAGCGATTTCACATCTTTGAGTAGTAAGTAACAGGAGGATATAAGCATTTTATATATAGTGATGCTCCAATTGTCTTGGATTGTACTTATAGCATAGTGAAGAGAATTAGTGCGCAGACTTAGAGAGATGACCTTTGAACTAAGGGGGAGATGTTTATATAATAAGCCAAAGTAGACCTTGAGCGTTTGATAGTGATAAGTTGCTCAGAACGAGGCGTTAATGCTTTCCTATCTCATATTCCTTATACTTCATCATGATGACACTTTATTCTTACCTTATGAAAGGGCACCATGCCCATGATCCAAACTCATTAACTCCATGTTGATTCGTATTCATGTTCATCTTTTAAAGTAAGAAGTAATAACTTCATTCAATAGTTCTGATCTTATCTCTGAACTACTAGTTTCCAGTCTTTTGTTACCCAAGACAAGACTTGATCTCCACAGCATATACAGTTCTATAAACTCGTGATGAACCTCTAGCGGCATCATATTATGTCATAAATGTCCTTGTATCAGATTTATTGAATGTGATGATTATGATTTCCTTCTTATATTAAGGTTAAAGAAGCGTAGGAGGAGAGAAATGAGACCTTATGATGTGCATTAGATTGGTAAGAGTGGGTTAGAGCAGAAATGTGTTGATGTGTTTTGAAAGAGCTCATTCTATGATAGATGTAGATATGCTATGTAGGCTTGATAATTCTCAAGTATAGTTAGATTGGTTAGAATGGTTCACTTGAATGTGTGGATGTCACTATATGAGTGATTAGAGAAGGCTATCAATAACTTTTGAGTGAGTGTTTTAGGTAAATGCAATAGAGTAGTGGTGAGGGAGTAGTGTTCTCTAAATTAAAATCTCTGAGGAGGTATGGAACTTTAATAGAGGGTTAGCTTTGTAAGAATATGATCATCTTGGGAGTAGCACTTTGAGGCTTAGCATTAAGCTTGAACAAAATAACAGGATGTGATTAGGTAGAGGTTTGAGTAAAAGTTATAAGCCTTAAATTGTTGAGGTATAGTGCCACGAAGAGGAGCATAGTTGAGATACCGTGCAAAGTTTGAGAGTACCATGAAGTGTTGTGCACCTTGATGATGAGCGATTTTAGTTGATTGAGTTTCAATGTTCTATTCGATCTAATGAAAGAATATTGAAGGTAATATTTCTATCCTTGACTTAATATGATGTTTCTATCCTTGAATTGATGTGTCTATTGCTGAGTCTAAGTAGAGTTTGTTGAGGTTGATGAAGGGTCGAGAGGTAGATTGGTTGAGTGAGTTTTGAGATGAGTCTTGAGTATACTCGTGCCTTGATGCCTACCTTTACTCATCATTCGAGGATAAATAATCCCAAGGGATAGATATTGTAACACCCGATGAAAAGACTAAATTATCTCAAGATTCGACCTTGCGCGTAACACGTCTTTCCATGTTCTATTCTCAAAATCGATATCGAATTTGCAATCAGTGCGAAAAACGGAGTAGAAAAATGGTCTCGACTAGATTTTAGAGCAACCGAGTCAAAAAAATATTTTCCAAAAATTTCTAAAAAACAGTGGACTTTTCGTACCCCAGGGCATGACGCGCCTGGGGTGCAAATCTTCACTTGTGTTTTTATCTGTTTCGTTAATTGGATGAAAACTGAAATTCGAGAAAAATAAAAAAAATATACATGTGCGCGACGCACACATGTATACTTCCTAACTTTCGCTCTTTTAATGAAGGCAGGGTAATTTTGACCTTTTCAACCTCCTTAAACCTTAGTTAGTCAATTTTTACTTATTTTAATCATAAAAATGCAGTATTCTCTTCATAAACATCAGAATAGGTTCAGAAAAATTAAAGTATATATTCAAGATGCAAAGCAAGGACTTTCAAGAATTCTTCCCAATTCTTCCAAGAAGTTGATTCTCAGGTATGTAAGCCTACAAAAATCTTCATGTATTATTTTTTCGTTATGAAATTCCTAGTTTTCTCCAAATATCAAGTTAGTAGTTTACAACAAGATTTCTTTAATTTGAGCAATTTTCTTGTTTATGCTATTTTTAAAGAAAAGTATGAGATTTACTAAATTCTTCTGTTGCATTAGATTCTTGAATTGAGATGCTACTTTTAAGTGTTAAATTAGTCAAATCCTAAAGTTACTCTAGCAATCTATAAAGTTGATACCTTATTTTAAACTCTAGAAAAGTACTTTTTTCTTATAAGTATTTTATGAATAGAGGAGCAAGAAACCTATAATTTCAGATAGTTATGAGCTAAGTTTTAAGAAGTATTTGAAGCTTTGTACTTAAAAGATGGCTGAGTAATAAATTAAAGTTATGTTTTGAGACACTGGTAATAGTAGTATTTTCAAGTAGAGAAAAGTTTAAGACAAGTTGAGAAAAGTTTAAGAAAAGTTAAAATTGGGCTAGGTCCCAAGAGACGAAGGTAATGCCTTGAACAAAAGTGTTCTTGGAGTATGAGTTATATAAAAATAAATTTATATCTTATTTAACATATATGTATATATTTTCATGATTGTGTCATGTGTTTTTAAACTTAAACTTTCATATTATTTAACTTAAAAATAAATCTTCCATCTTATTTAGCTTTAAATAATTTTTTCATCATATTTAAAAAATAAAATTTTCCATCTTATTTAGCTTAAATATCAAATTTTCATCTTATTTAGCTTAAAAATAAACTTCCATCATATTTAGATTAAAAATAAAACTTTAATACTATTTAACTTAAAAATAAATCTTTCATCTTATTTAGCTTTAAATAATTTTTTCATCATATTTAACTTTAAAAAAAAAAATCATCTTATTTCGCTTAAATATCAAATTTTCATCTTATTTAGCTTAAAAAATAAACGTCCATCATATTTAGTTTAAAAATAAAACTTTTATATTATTTAACTTAAAAATAAAAATTCCATCTTATTTAGCTTTAAATAATTTTTTCATCTTATTTAACATAAAAAATAAAATTTTTATCTTATGTAGCTTAAATATAAAATTTTTATCTTGTTTAGCTTAAAAGTAAACATCCATCATATTTACCTTTAAAATAAAATTTTCACCATAAGTTTACTAAAATTAAAATAAATAAAGTAAAATAATTGACATTTTAATGATATCTAAAATATAATTTTTAAGTGAGAATAAACTATTTAATTTAAATATTGAATTTAGTAGTGGAGTAAACATTTTAAGAGAAATGATAACATAAATAAATACAAATATTAGACAAATAAATTCAACTTATAATATATTCATAAATAGAAATTGTATTTATAAAATAATTTTTTAATTAAAATAATATATGAAAATAAGGATTAATCAAGGTTGTGAATATTATTATAAATATTATTAAAAAAATATATTAATACATAAATATAAAAATGGTGTATAAGAGAGAGTTTAAGGGGATTATTTTGTTATTTCATACACTTTATCCCAAGATAAATTATCCTACAATTATTATTCCACCTCTTGTAAGGAATAAATTATTTCACGACTAATTGTTAATTCTGAGATAAGTTATCCCAATCTGTGCAACTAAACAAGGAATTAAATGTCACTAAAAATTATCCTGAAATTAGATTTCCTTATCTATCACACTAAAAGACCCCTTAGTTATTCTACAAGGTGTGAATGTTTGCTTTGTCATAAAGATACAATATATCAATTTACGTGCATGGTCCATTGATTTGTTACCTTTTCTCTAATTAATGTAATTTTTAATTATTATTTTTTGTGTCAAATATTAATGATTAAATAGATAATCGAATCAAGAATAACCAATGATGGATAAATCAGTTTCTTATAGGCCAACATCTTAATAATTCTATATGATTTTTAACGTATCTATAAATCAACAATCAATAAATCAAACGTATAAACTTCAAACTTGACCGATAGGGGGATATCTAATCATAAAGCTTGATTTATATAAAACTTAAAACACAATTATTTATCAAAAAAATTTCATACTAAGCTAAAGTGTGATTTAAAGTTATGTTTTTCAAAAACAAAACTATTACTGTGACAGTGACCAGCGGTATCTGTTCCGTCCCTATAGCCACAAACTTTCAAGGCAAGAGGGTTCAAAGAAATAAGCATTGACAGGCAAGGGTATAATAGTCATGGAGAGTTGCACAATCAGTTTCCTGAGCAAAGCCGCCTCATGAGTCATGCCTCAATAAAACATAGAGAAGAGAGAGAGAATATATTATTGAAGGAAGAAGATAAAAGTGTGTGACATAAAAAGTGTGATTCTATCTTTCTTTTTCCTTTTCTTTTCCAAGTGAGTTGGAGAGTTGTGGATGGCCAACCTATAGTGTTAGTACATTGACAGGGTTCTTATTCATGCCTTACTTTTATTTCTCTCAGTTCCAAACTTTCATAAGGTAAGTTGCTCTTCTACGTCAAATTAAAAAAAAAAAATCTCAAAGTTTCTAAAGGAACTAGTTCCACTCATCACTCAAGAAAACAATATCCCTACTTGTCCGATATTTTCATTTTTATTTTTAATTTTAATTTTTTAAATAAAAATAAAAAAATATTTATCATTTTATCACAAGTCTATCCATAAATAGTCCAACATGTCACTACAAACCCAAGCAGGAACTTAATCTTTTATCCTTTTAATAAATTTCTACTTAATAATGTTACTGTTATTATTCTAGTCCTATAAAGCCTACTCAAAAACTCACACACTGAATGCTAAAAAGTAAAGTCTTTGGGTTGCAGCCTTTTCAACTCGATATAATCTTCGTCTTTTAAAGCTGGCAGATTTCCTCCCCTAACCCTACCCCCACGCCAGCCTACTGTCCACCTTACTCCCTTCTTCCCAACTAGAAGAAATACCCAACCAAATGGTTTAGTTTCATCTTTCTCCCTTCCCTTGGTGCAGATAATAATAAATCAAAGAAAAAATATGTTGGACTATGACTGGGGAGAGCAATCCTCCGTAATGCTTTCAGGCGGTGATGAAGAAAATCAACAAAATGACCAAAATCGTCACTTCTTTGACCCTTATGCGGTCAACACTCAGACTTTCACTGAAAACCCATACCCCCATCAACATTTTCCTACCATTCAACAGCAAAATCACCAATTTTTTCACGCACAAAACAACCCTACTACCCTTTATGACCCACGTGGTTATGAAACTTGTTACACTCCCCACACCCAAACTTCAATACTACAACTAAATAGTGGGTTCATGGTTGTGCCTAAAAGTGAACCTCATCAATTTGTTGGTGGTGGTAGTGGGATTGATTTTGCTACTAGTAGTAGAATTGGGTTGAATTTAGGTGGCAGGACTTATTTTTCTTCTTCTGAAGATGATTTTGTGAATCGACTTTATCGACGCACTAGAGCAGTTGAAACTGGTTCAGTCATGAACACTCCTAGATGTCAAGCTGAAGGTTGTAATGCTGATCTAACACATGCCAAACATTATCATAGAAGACACAAAGTTTGTGAGTTTCACTCCAAAGCTTCCACTGTAATTGCCGCCGGCTTGACTCAACGATTCTGCCAACAGTGCAGCAGGTTCTGCTTCTCTAATATACCAAAAACCATGCCCTTTTTTTTTTATCACAAACAATTTTTAGCTATAGATGAGTAGTACTACTTTTCATACAAGAATTTTATTTTCAAAATATTTCGATTAAAAAAGAAAAAGTTTGAGCAGTTGAAACGGGAGGAAGAAATATAATATGACGAAAATGCACTTGGGCATTTTTTGGCTATCAAATGATTGGACTTTGGAAATTGAGGAGACGTACGTATATGGGGTTGATCCCGAGGGCATTTGTGTCCAGTAATTTTTTATGTTACCCAATGAGTTTGCTACCCCGTTTTCACGTATTACGTACTAATACTTGTTTATTTTTTTTGCTTCTTGTGGGAAATACATTCTGGTTTCCTCAATAATATTCATAAGCCCTCTAATCATGAATGACTTTTGCTTCTATCTTTTTAGAATTCAATGACTGTAGGTAGCATTATTGATTATATCTTTTTAATTAATATTCCGATCCGGAATATATATAACAGGTTCCATCTGTTGTCGGAATTTGATAACGGGAAGAGAAGTTGTAGGAAACGTTTGGCAGATCATAACAGGAGGAGGAGGAAGAATCAACAAGCAAACTTAGAAAACAGCTGTAAATCTCTTGGCAGTTCCAGAAATTCCCCATCCGACAGTAAGGTTTTTTTTTTTAAGTCTATATGTTATATGCAACGACAATTAAAAGATAACTTTGAACTATTATAGTGTAATTTAACATGCTAGATATAAATGCGTTACTAATATTTATTACATTATAATTAGTAAAGAGAATTGTGATTTTATGTTTTAGGGTCTCCACCTGATTCAGGAGCTCATTGTTCATCAGTGACAGTAGCAATTTCTCCTCCAAGAATCTCACTGGATTGTTTTAGGCAAAGACCATAACAACGAGTGACTCTATTTGGTTTCTCTCAATCATGATTTCAAGCTTAATTTATGGCTACTAGCTACCATCCAGTATCACTTCTTAATTACTACAATATCTAGTAATAGGGTAAAATGATTAATATCAAATGTTCTAGAATTATTATATGTTAACCCCTTTGTAATTTGTCCCACTTCAAATTATTTCTTCTCATCTCTTTTAGTTAGTACGTATTAGAATATATTACGTTAACTCTTATATTTCCTTTTCCCCCATTCAATAGATTTGAATTTGAATATTAACATAGGGGACTTTTAATTGTATTAATGTCACAAGTAGAATCATGAGTACTAATTAATCGTGAAAATGGGAATGAATTGAAGTTGATTTTCCCAATTTCCCCACTTTGCTGATATGAATTCTGTATTTTGTCTCTTAGTCTGTCTCAACCAAAAAAAGAAGGCACTTACTTTTTTATTTAGTTCATGAATCCATGGAAGAATCTGTATTATTTGACTTGTTATAGCATGTTGTCTGTCTTTCTTTAGAAATAATTAATTTCACTTGTTATGAATCACTACTCATAATTATAATTTGCTAGTATATATAGTACATAAATTAAGCTTAGTTTCTTTTCTTGTACCAACTTGGACATGGCAGGCAACCTCATGCAGGTGTATTACCATTTATAGTGTATGCATTATTTTCTTTTGTCTGGTGCTTCTATTTTTTTTCCCCGCAAAGAGGCAGTAAAAAAAAAGGGAAGGTAAAAATAAATAAATTGTACTGGGGTAAAAATAAGATGTGAAAGTGATAGCTATTTCTATTGGTGAATATACGGCTAAGGGTATAAGAGGTCCACAGGTCAAGCTGTCTCCTGCATGGAAGCTGTTTTTGATCAAAAGTTTTTATGTGATGAGGGTCCACTAAACTATATTAATTAGGATTTGAATGAACAATTCCACGTCATGATCTTATTTTTATGCACCCTTTTCTTTCTTCTAATTGATTTTCTTTAAGAGAATTTTCTTGATATTTACTCTCATGAGTGGAGGTGAGGGTAGGTGACTTAATGAATAAGTCTCTGTGGATGAGCTATGTTTGTGATCCTTCTACCTTAATTTTTTTAATCACAAAGTACAAAAAAAATCATAAATAAATAAAGATTTTAAATTTGATAAATTAGTAGTATAAATTATTTTTAAAACTATCAAAATGTCTATTTTATGGTTAAGATTTTATAAGCCATTAAGACAATTTTTAATTTTTATAAGGATTTTAAATATATTTATATAAAGTAAAAATACTTTTAAAATACTCTATATATGCAGTGTCATTTTTGTCGAGGAAATTTGGATAAACCTCTCACCACATCATAAATCCGCCCCTCTGCCTCCGTTCATTTTTGTCCATTCACTATATTTAAAATAATTTTTTACTTTTAATTATTATTTTTTAGTATATTAAGAGAATAATATTAATTTTTTTCATCTTTGACCCTCAAATTATACTTTATATATAAGATCAAAGATTTATACATCCATTTATATGTCATGATAGTAAAATACTCATATTGATCATAATTTTTTAAAAGACACTTAAAGTTCAAAGTGGACAAACAAAAATGAACCTCATATAAATGCAAGCATAGGTTAAAGTTTTTAAACTAGACTTAAAGGCAGGTGAATTAGATCCTACCACATTTTCTTTCTTTTTTGGCTAGAATTCATTGAGACAAACAACCAAAGGAATCATAAGGATATTAAAAGTAAAATAGTTCATTAATAATATGAAGATCTGAAAATAGAATTGAGGAAATTAAGAGATTATGTATTTAAAACAAAGATTGATTGTTACAAGTGAGAAAAAAGAGATGTCCTCGCTCCCACTCAAGGAATTACTTTATAGAACAAAATCTCTTTGTAATTTTATAAAAAGGTTAATCCAAATTCTATTGAAAATCTACTTTCTTCATCCCATTTAATGTGATATCTTTTGATTTGATATAATATTTAAGTAAAAAAAATTTTTAAAATCTGTGGTCTAAAATAATTATTATAAATTTATATGGTTGAGAATTTTTTATTAAAGGTAAAAATATAAATTTTAAAATTAAATTATTTTATACAATGACATTCTATTTGTGACACACTAACACAAAAAGCGTATTACATAAAATAAGATTTTTTTTTTGCTCACTAGGATCTATCGACTTCGAAACCTAGTGCAGATCGGGGCCTGACTAAACATTCATCTCCTCTCTTTTATCCAATCATGATCTCATGCGTTGATATCAGCATTAATTTTAACGATAACTTATTTGTTTTTCTCCATATTTTCTTTCAAATAGTACAAGAATTCATAGAATTTGATTAAACTTTGTTATGTCAAATGGTGAAGCACTTTTAGAATTATTTTATCATTGGTAATCCGTGATAAGATTAACGACTTTAAATATACTTCCTCCGTTTATATTATTTTACTAATGTAGATTTGATATATTCGATAATTTTTTTTTATTAAATGTATACTTTACTAAACTATATTTATTAATAATGTTTTAGAACTTTAAATTTAACTTCTACCAATTTATATAGTAATTTAACACTAAAAAGTAAGGATAGTATGGACAAACTAAAATAAAACATCTATTTGAGATTAAAAAAAAGTCAAAGTAAAATGAATGAACAGTGTAATATGACAAGATACTTGATACAACATAATATATATATTCATAAAAGGATGAAAAATGCCTCCAATTTTATTGAAAATCGTTTAAATTTTTCTTACTTACACTTACACTTTGTTTAGATGGTTATTATGTATTATTTCATAATTGTGTTGTATCGTATTTTATTGTATCGTACTGTATTGTTTTATGAAATATAATATTTGGATAGATTGTATTATTTTTCATCATTGTATAATATCATCCATAATTTCCATGATAAGCTTATAAGAAATTGTAGGGTGTGTGGTAGATACCATGAAAAAATTAGATAAATAATAAAATAAAATTATAAAATAATAAATAATGTCAAAAATGAGAAAAAAAATATTAAAGTAACTATACAACTACACCAAATCAGTTGTTACACAAAATGTGTCTTTTTGTTTGTTATCTAATGATAGATTTAAACGAATAATACAATAAAAAATAAGTAACTATCAAAAAAAATATAATACAATAGAGTGGGTAACAACTAGCCAAACAAGGGGTCAGGGATGAACAAAATCGAACTAAAAATAATACCAAATTATAAATTGAGTCAAATTTAAATAAAATTGACCAATGATTTGATTTGACTTAATTTGATATTGAAAAAAAAAACATCTATTCTACTAGATTTCGTTTGGGTTTAACTTAAAAAAGTCAACCTAAAATCAAAGGAACCCGACATTATCTATATAATTTTAAAAATTTATTTTATACATAAAATTATTTGCTTTGATAATAAGTTATAAATATCTCTTATACGTTTTTTAATATAGTTTTTAGCTTTGAACATGTTATTTCAAGTTTTAGTTAAAACTTTGAATAGTCCAATAAATATTTCAGTTCCTAGGTGTTAGTAATTTTAAGAAAGTTCAAATTAAAATCAAGTCAATACAAATGCTAATTAAAAAATCAATTTTAAATTAAGAATGACAATAACATTGAATATTTATTTTTCAATTTTACATTGGTTTAGATCATTAAAATGCATAACCTAATTATAAATTTTTTCTTCTGTGTTTAGTCAGGATTAATACTTATTAGAATTACTTTAGAATAATACAATACTTTTAAATTATGATTGCTTGAAGTATTATTTATTTATTTGTAATATTTATGTTAAGCGATTTTATTATTATTTTTTTATTGAATATTCAGTATCATCACTCACATCATTATATTTTGTGTTGTTATCTTAAAAAGCACAATAAATGGTTGTATTTTAGTAAGATTAGAGAAATATTTGAAGTATAAGTTAATTATATTCTAGTATGATTATATTACTTAACAAATCCAAAAACCCGAAAAAAATTGAAAAAAAAATTAAAGTTTAAAAAGTCAAACTTTATTAATTTGATTTGATTTATAAATTTAAAATCCCATCACAAATATATTTAATTTGGTATTTAAAAAATTCCAACTAATCAAATTTATGTAAACCCCTACTTGAGTTCCGCCTATTCGACTGCACTTGCCCTTAGCATTTATTCTTCGGTTTGAATATCGCTCCCTTCACGTCCTATATATTGACTGTTCAATTGTCTTATGCAGTAAAAAAGAAATATCCCTTATTTTAACAATTATGAGATAGCATATGTAAATTTTAATTATATATATGACAATGATTTATTGGTCCATGCAGATATTAGATAACTCAATCGATCTTAATTTGTATGTTCTATAATTTGTGAGGTTGGATTCTTTAGAACTTACCACTAATGATGGGGGTTGATAAAGCTGAATTGAATCTAGATCTGCAATCAATTAAATTTTGTTTGTATGATTTTCAATCAAAGTTATCAGTTTCAAAATCAAGATGATATTATTGTATTTTAAATTCATTTTGTTAAATGTATTACAACGAAATAATTAGGTGCAAATAAATGATTTTTATTTATTTATGATTGGGATAAATAAATTAATATTATATATTTAATTAAAACCACATATATATCATCTAATAATCCAGTTAGAGGAGTGACATTTCAAACCTAAACATTATTAATGTTGATGGCAAATAAGATTCAATAGGGTAAAAGTAGGAGAAATTTTAATCTGAAAAATAAACGTTAAAAGACAATAAAACTCCAATAAGTAAAAATCAAAGAAAATTTAAACCGTTTCAAAATATTGAGGATATATAATTTTTAAGCGTTTTTCAATTTATTTGTTTTTGTTAATATACATTATGTTGGAAACTTCATATTGTTGATATAGTAACTATGAGTTGGTAATTTGTCTTTAGTGCTTATAATGATAGGAAGAAGATTCTGAGAGAGAAGTTACGTATAGAGGTTGGTTTCCCTTCAATGCTTTCTTTGAAACTTCGACGAAATTTAACAACACATGTAACCCATTTTGCCTCCTTCCTTCTACACATTGAGGTGATTGGGGGTTCGATATTTTTAGGTCTCTCTTCACGTCATTTTCAAACCAGCATTATTATTATTATTATTATTATTATTATTATTATTATTATTATTATTATTATTATTATTATTATTATTATTA
>JAOTQJ010000002.1:5250975-5262985 GCA_025642045.1 Solanum sejunctum | reverse complement strand
CCGATCTAAATCATAAATATAGTTTTGTAAGTGATGTAATTTATTTTTTAAAAAATATAAACTTTAATAAATAAAAGATATATATAAAATAAATTTTAAATAATTTAATTATTTTAAATAATAAAAAAATTTAATTAATATGGAATAAAGTAAATATTAATTTATGAGTGAATGATAATAAAATATTGGATGCAGGTACATATTATACATTTATTGAGACTCTATCTCTATCCTCAAAGCAAGGGACTTATTTGTCATTTCAAGTGTTGAGTTTTAAGGTTCACATCACCTGCCCCTCAACTGAAAACGACTGCAAGCAACCTGTGGTCTACCTGTATACATACATATCACAGTCGCATTAATATAGCTAGTCGTACATCTTTTGTTTAGTTTTTTAATTTAATGTTGTTCTCGTTTCATAAAATATGAAAAAAAAAATTAAATAAATCAAGCATGTCTGGTCTTTCTCTATATAAATGGCATGAGAGACGCACGCAAATAATGCCGCCTCAATAGCTAGAAGTTCCGTCTTGTCTTTTCCGCCTGAAATATAGAAAAATGGTGGATCTTCAAACAGTTTGCTCTATGTGTGGTGATGTTGGCTTCCCTGACAAGCTTTTCCGTTGCTCCAAGTGCCGCCACCGTTTTCAGCACTCGTATGTATTCCCATATCACACTTCTATCTTTTCTTACTCCAAATACTCTATTGTCATCATTGATTTCTTATTTTGTGTATCATATTTTCGTTTTCTTGATCTACGGGCTTTTATTAGAATCTCTTTTGACTGATTCTTCTTTAGTTTCTTGGTTCTGGCCAGCCAAACATGACCCTTGTCCACCGCCACCATCACCTATCCCAGGAACATCCTACCCGGCTATATTCATGATTATATTTTCTCCCCTGCACTCTTTCTTTTTCTGTAGTCCTCTTTAACAAAAAAAAATAATCACCTTATTATATATATATGTTAAAAATAAATTAATTTTTTAATTTTAAAAATATTATTTATAATCATATAAATATCTCAAAAAAGATTCTTAAATATCATAACAAGTCAAAATTTATCAAAAAAAAAAAAGCAAGAAGAAAGGAAGTAAAAAAAAACAAGAAGAAAGGAAGACGAGTCAAGCGTAAAATAATAGACCATGTGGTTACAATAAGTTTTTAAATTTGAGATTAGTATAATTTTTTTGAGAAAAACTCAAACTAGATCTATTTATTAAATTTGTTATACTATATGTTTTGTGAAGGTATTGTAGCAATTACTACAGCGAATCATCATCAGAGTCAATAAAAGTGTGTGATTGGTGTCAAAGTGAGGGAAAGAGCACGAGTTCGCCCTCCAGGAAACCAGCTGGACGAAGCGATTTAGGAGATAGTAAAATCAAGCAGAATGATCATAAGGAGGAAGAAAGTGCTGCTGGTGAAAGAGCAAAAATTAATCCTAATGACACTCCTTCACCTAGGACAGCAACTCGTAGATACAAGCTTCTTAAAGATGTTATGTGTTGAAAAAAATAAAACGGCTTCGGTTAGTCGCTCATACGGATTACTGTAAGTGTTCTCATTCCCCCCCCCCCCCCCTCCGCCCTTTTTCTTTTTGACTGCCAAGAGGCTTTTTTGGCCTTGAATAAATTGTTAATTACAACCACTGGAACTCCTCCATCTATATTATGTTAAAATAAAATCATCACTCTAATTAGTAAGCATGGATTTTCTTAATTACGCGCGGCTTCCCTTGTGCGTCGTGTTTCTTTTGCCTATTAACTTCACTTGATGGTTAATTCACGGTAGCAAAAGAGATATTAATTGTAATAAATTTTCTTTTTAGTGATGATTTTTATTATTGTTTGATGTTATTGTATTCAAAATTTATATAAAATATTGGTTATAAAAACTCATATTTATTATTATCGCAAAATATAATATATTCACAATCATATTGCCTCTAAATAATTGTCGCTAAATCTTTTTATTTGTTGCGGTGATTCCTTGACTTGTAGACAACTAAATTAATATGTTAACTATCTCATGCAAGAAAAATGATCTGCCTTTTTTTATCATCAATCAATTGTAGCATTTCACTGAATATATTATTGTATATAAAAAGAATTAGTTACCAAAAAATAGTAAACGGATTAATTATCTTTTATACCTTGAGAGACGTACAGATTAAATCATCTTCATATTGGTTATAGTGGAAGCAGTTTATGAAGAGGGCCGCGGGGTTGGGTGGGAAGCTGTGTTTGGTTGAACTTTTGTACATACTTTTGTTTTCTTAGTTGGACTCTTTGGGATGGGGAATATCATATGCACCTTTGATTCCTTTTGGCCAGAGAATTTGTAGTACCTAAAGCAGATTACTTTTTTCAGGTTTAGTGAAGGTATTTATGAGGCCACAATCATTTTTTTTTTGCTTATATTAAAATAAAGAGAGTATATATATATATATATATATATATATATATATATATATATATGGGGGAAGTTAAAAATTCTATCTTATTGTCCTTGTATTAGTAATAAATCAAGTATTTCGTTGAAGTATGTGATATCTGTTAATTATATGTTAAATTTTTTTATATATATTTAAGAAAACTTATATTCAATAATATTTTAGGAGACCCTTTATACTAATTAATAGATTTGAGGAATAAATATATTCTCCTTCTAGAGTTAGGAGAACACTTTCCTTATACATTTGGAACTACATGAGATTTATATATGCGGAAGATTATTAGAATTTTATTGGATGAGAGAATGCACAATGTAGTTTTAATGGTTTGAAAGCATTGTAAATTTTTTCTTTCTTCTTTATAATAAAAAACTTTCTTTGCCGAATTAAGCATAACAAAATCTGGTTAAATCCTTGTGCTATTTTTCTTCTTCATTTTTTTAATTTGTGATTGTATGCTAGTTAATTTACGATATTTTCACAATAATTGATACTAAAACCAGGTTAAGATTTTATTCAAAAATTGATTTCAATTGTAAACAATAAATAGTGTCAGAGCTTGATTAGAGTTTCTAGCCAGTCAAGGATTATGAAATAAAGAAATTCAATGGGGGATGGATCTAGTTTTAATGTGTGGGTGATTAGAATAAAATCATTATTGGTATTATAAAGCTTATGAAGTACAATTGAGGAAGTTATTTCAGAAGGAACGAAAGAATTAGAAAAAGTAGATTTAAAAAAAAATCTGTACAATCTTCGAGTGTTTATTATTCCATATTCTAATGTAGTAGCAATAAGTATGCCATGCTTTGCATTCATCCAGACATTTCACGTGTCGTTAGTCTTGTGAATGAATTGTGGCATGTCCTAATAAAGAACATCGACAGACAGTGAAGTGGATGCTGAGATATATACTTGGAGGGTACTAGAAATGTGAGCTCGACTTTTTTCGAAGAAAAACTAATTGAACCAACAATAAGTTATGTGGAGTAGAATTATACGAGGGACTTGGATAAGAGAAGATTATCTCTAATAGGTTATTTTTTTACTCTTTCTAGTAATATCATCAATTGAAAGATAGTTTTGCAAAATGATGTTGATCTATAATCACATAGCTGGGTGAGTATATGAAAACTATTGAGGTAGATAAAGAGGCTATATATAGCTACAAGGCTTGGAGCAGATAAAACATACTGTAGTCAGACATCATTTTATCTGAAATATCGTATCTAAAGAAATTGTTAATATGAAAAAAATGCCTACACATGATAATCCAAGGGATGTGATGATCAAGGTAGTCCCGACCAATATGACATCATCTAGCTTTGATTGGTGCACACGATACTTACTAAGCCCTTTGAAAGGGTGGAGGCAAAACTGAGAGACGTTATTTTTATTGATAAAGGAACTTATAGGAAGGGGAAGATTTGTTAATTAGGTCTTGAATTTTTTTTCTTGTATATTTTAAGAAATTCATTGTCTCTATTGATTTAGGGGACCACGTGTCCTAATAGAATTGGAAAAGCAATATATTATATCCTTTTAAAATTCGAAGAACTTATTTTCTTATAGGTTTGGGACTACTTGATATCAATATATAAGAAAAATTATTAGGATTCTATAGGATGTAGAGAATTCAAAATATAGTCCTAAGGACTTGAAAGTATTGTAAACTTCTTTTTCTATCATATTGAATAACTCTCTATGTTTTTATTTGGAGGATTATGCCTAGATGAACCTCCTTAAAGTCTTGTGTTATTTTTCTTCTCTATATTCTTTATTTGTGATTATGTGCTCGTTAATTAATGATATTTTCACAACAATATCTCTAAAAACGTATTGTTAAAGAGAACACATATTTGTTTATTTTAATTATGTACTCAACACATTCTCTTATGTGTAGATCTAATTCTTTTTATCATGAGTCAAATATGTGATAATTTTCTTTTAATAGTGAATTACGATGAGATTCAAACAAGACCTCTGTTTGATTTGATATCATGTTAAAATATGATACGACATAAATTATATATATTTAAATTATTAGAAAGTAAATTTTTATTTATTCTTTCTTTATATTCTCAATGATATCATCTCTCATGTAGATTGAATATATGGCAATGCATAGTAGAAACCAAGTCTTTGTTTTACTTTATTGGGATAAATAAATAATTCTCTCTTGTAAGTTTTAGATCATCATAGATCATCTATAATCAATTCGTTCAGATGTGCTCCAACTTAACATAATTTTAAAAAGAGAATAATATAAAGTTTACCTTTATTTTTTGAGAAGAAGAGAGAACTAGTAAGCACTCAAACCTCTCCTTTTAAAAATAGAGACAATCCTCAGATGGAAAAAAAAAGTATAAATTATTAATTTAAATGCCATATTTTGTGGCTGTAATTTCATTCTCTTCCGACTTTTATTATAATTATAGAAAATCTTACTTTTTTTAAGTTAAGTTGATACATGTCTTAAGTGTTGAGGCAAGGCAAAAAATTAGGTAAAATTGAAGTAGTTATGTTAAAAAAGGGATTGTTACCAAAATTAAAAATTGATTCCACAAATCAAGTGTGAACGTTTGCAATTGATTAGTTGATTAGCTGTGTATATGTAACAGACTAGAAATTTTAAAAATTCAAACAAAAAAATATATTGATGGCAAGATCAGACGTAAAACAATCCAAGAAAACGCATTAGTCATTTTTTCACAAAATTCAAACACCATGAATGTGTTGATCTTGCTAAGACATTCAGGAACTTGGAAAAATGATGTGATCTACGTAAGGTATAAGAGTGATGGAATAATTGTAGGAGAAAATATATCGTTTGTTAACTTGAAAGTAGTTATCGCGACGGAGTTAGGGGTGAATGAAAGTAGAAAGAATTTACTGATCAGGTATGTGGTTGAAGACAATTCGTTATTAATAACAATTCATAATGATATGGGTGTAATGTTATATGTTGAAGTAAAAAAAAAAGAATCAAGTTTTGGTATGTACTCACTCTGTGTTGATACAATTGATCGTATGGATGTGAAGTTACAGGTTGTTGATACAACGAATGGAGATATTGATTGTATTGAACTTCGACAAAATGAGACTAACATAACTGGTTTGGTTGAATCAGATGTACTTGGTTCTTTATGTGAATAATATGTATCAAATGTTAACATTGATGCAACTGATATGGAGATCAAAGAGAAACAAATGTTTAAGGACAAAACTACTTTGGTTGCAATTACAGGGAAATACAAGATAAATAATGGCTTCAACTTTAAAGTTGAAAGATCTGATAGAAAAAGATATTTTTCTCGAATGTATGTGCAAGAAAATTGATAGAATAACTTGCCACTGATTATCATTATTTTATGATCAGTTATTATATATTTAGTTACTTGATGAAACAGACTTGTTATTGTGAGTGTATCAGCTATTAAAAGTAGATGTGACTGTATCAGTTGTTTATGTGGCATATTAGTTGTATCAATACTAGTATGTTAATTGCTGATACATAATTTATTTAGAACAAATTAATTTGTTGCATAATAAAATATTTGTTATTAAGCTGGACCTTTGTATCATATATTTATTATTTACTATATGTATCGAATGTGGTAGTAAAAAATTGGGTGGATTGTATCAGTTGATGAGTAAACATATTATTTGTATCAGAATTACTAGTAAGTAACTTATTGATACGTAACAAATTTGATAGAATTTCTAATTATTGCTTAATAAAATGTGTGTTGTTTTTAATGTGAGTTTTATGTATCATGTAGTAAATAATCTGTATTATTTTGATATTTGTATCAGTGGGTTTTTGGTTGTTTTTTATGTAGCTATGCTTTGAGATATTTTACGGAAGATTGTTCTTGAAAATTAAAGCGTCATGCAGGAAAAATACAAACATATTCAAAATAAGGTACTTCAATGAAGTACACACATGCCTCATGAGAGAAAGGATACTGGACAATGTAGAGACGATACTGTCATTTATTAGTGGCATGACTGTTGCAATATTAATTAACCATAAGAAAAGTCACACTCCAAACAATATTGTGGAGGATGTTCGCACTGAGTATGGTGTGGGAATTTCATATCAAAAGGCTGACGTGCAAAGGAAAAAGCATTGGAGATGTTGAGGGGTAAACCTGCTGACGGTATAGACAGATGCCTATATATATACACATGCTAAAAATAGTTTATTCGCGTTCTTACATAACAATGAAAAAGTCAGATCAAAACGAGTTTATGTATCTGTTTGTGGCATTGTAAAGACCCAAATTTTTCACTCTTATGTATGTTGTTTAAGGTTATCATAGGCCCCCTACGTCAAGCCAAGTCTAAAGTGATTTCCATTGGCTAAGTTCAACACAAGTACCAGTAGAAGGTTAAATTCTAAAGGGGAATATCTTTTAGCACACTTAAAATTGGGTGGCCCACAATATGTCAAATGAAAGTTCTTTGAGTTAGCTTTTCAATGCACTTGGTTTCACCTCATTTCAAGGTCGAATGAAGGAGTTATGATCGTTTTTGTGAGCCCCTCCTGTGCAGTGATGTCACACGGACAGTTTGACGGGCAATGTTGCCTTAGACGGGCTGTTTGGATGGATTGGGGCTAGAAAAGGCTATTTTTCGCATAAATAATGGTAAGCCCTTTGATTTAGCTTTGCAATACACTTGGTTTCACCTCATTCTGTTATTGGATGGAGGAGTTTTGATCATTTTCGTGAGACCCTCTTGTGTAGTGGTGTCAAACGGACAACTTGACGGGTAGTGATGTCTTTGATGGACCGTTTGGATCATCTGGGACTAGAAAAAGCCATTTTTGACGTAAGAAATGTGGTACGGCCAGTGGCACAAGCCGTGTGGCTTGCCATTGACCGTGTGGTGGGTCGTGAAATGTGCAAATGAGACAAGGTTGACATAAGGGGGAGTTTTATAGATAAGTGTTATACCACGACCATCTTCATGGGTGTGGCATGCTTGACTAGCCTTTTGGCCACGCGTGGAGCCTCTTGCTCCAATTATCCCACCAAGTATGATTGAATGAACCACTACACGGTCTGTGAAAGTGGTCGTCAAAGTGATGCCGATGCTAACTTTTTCTCAAGTGTTCCAATTCTAATTTTGAGGCTAAGTCTTGTTTTATGGGCACTCCACATGACTCGTGGAGTATCACGCGGACAGTCGAGCCTCCAGTGAGGTCACACTTTGTAATTTTTTATCCGTTTACTAATGACATTTTCATAAATTTTAATTACTTTAATGACCATTTTAGACTTCCAAGGCTATTTTAACCTCACCAAAAGACCTAAACCTTATTCCAAAAGGATCAAACTCATTACTCTCATCTCAAATACACTCTCAATTCTTTCAAGAGCCTCCATCAAGATCCCAATACAAATTTAAGCAAACTCAAAAGCAAGCTTTGGATTCCAAGATCTACTTCCAAACTTCAAGTCTTTTACAACTCAATTTCAAGAAACTCAAAGTCTTAGGTATGTGGCTTGGTCCTTGATTCCTTCCAATCAAGGAGACCCAAAATTATTTTCAAGGAAATCTACGTGGATTTTACTTACTTTAATTTGAGGTTTTAAATATTATGATTCCTAAAATTTTATTGATGCATGGGTAGTGTATATTTGATGATTTTAATGTGATTTAAACCATTATATGAAGATTTACTTTGGGTTTATAAAATTACAAGTATGTATGTCCCTTTTTAAAAGCATGCATGGATGAACTTATGTTGGATTTAAATATGATTTTAATTGTGTATTTATTTCAAATTCACCTTATATTGTTGATTTTAAATTTAATCCTAATTACCCATGTCATTCTCTCACTATTCATAGCATATGCATTCATGTATATGGATTATTATGGGAATTATATTATGGATTAAGCCTAATTATATTCTATGATATGATTTTGATAAGATATTGGTTATGACAATATTGTTATCACATATATGTCTTTGGTTTTGGCTCTTTGAGCATTTTGGGTTCTTGCACCATTTTGTATATGAATGGGCTATTCCTGTGCATGAGTATTATGACTATAAAATTACTATTTTGGCATTTGATCCTAAGTATGAATTATTATGAACGGTGTTTGACTTTTAAGCCCAATTGTGCCTTGAAATGATTTGAACAATGGCCATTGCCTTTTTGAAAGTATGTATATGTATATTATAAGCATTCTTGTGGGATAACGACTTAGCACCGATGGACTGAGGGGGTGCTCTCTTTCCTTGAACTATGTGCCTAGCATAGGGTCCTTTCCAAAATGGGATATGTTCCCATAAGAAAAGATGCTTCCGAAATGGGATATGTTCCCATAAGGAGAAGAAATGATTTGATTTAATTTGTGATTTGTGGAAATCCTTTCCAAAATGGGATGTGTTCTCGTAAGGAAAGTTGCTTCATACAAAATGGGATGTGTTCTCGTAAGATGAAATATAGTTTACCTTTGGCAAGTAGACCACCTCTTTATCAGTGAGGGGTATTCATTAGGATTCCAAATAATAGCTCGCTTGGTCTTACTCATGTCGGTTAAGGTCACATCGACACTACAAAAATGAGCATCATTTGCATTTCATGCATCATGAATTTCATAGTATTTTGTTATATTTACATTCCTTGTTATATATCTCTTTCGATAGTATGTGCATTTGTCATCTAACATTGATATGTAAGTTTTGGTAAGTTACATGCATTACACCCCGCATACTTAGTATATTTAAACGTACTAACGTATACTCTTGCCTACATGATTTTATCATATAGGGACCGAGGACCTTGATGATCCACCATTCGACGCTTAGCTTAGATTCCAATTTTGCTTGTACTGGTGAATCCTATCTTTCAAGGACGAACCACTATCCATCTATCTATGTTGCCTCTTTCATCTTTGTACTTGATGGTGAGCCTAGGATATGTCTTGACCCCCAATCCATCTATGCAGAGGCATTGTTGAACACCTTGTAAACCTCTTCATGATATATGCTATGAATTATAGTTAAGTCTATGTTATGTATTTGGTTATCTTTGAGTACTGATATGTAACTTGAATCTTATATTGATGGAAAGATCCTAAGTCCCAAATTGCCTCCATAGTATCAGTCCTACTTTCCTCTCCCTTAGAACTATGTGTTGATTATTGATTGCGCTTCTGAACTGATGATGCAAGTTTTGGTATCTTGAGGCTTATTTGGGAACTCTCAGGTTCTCATACGCCGTGTCACATCTAAGCCCTAGGTTTGGGTCGTGACGTGCATTAAGACCACTGTTGAGAGGGTAGCAATTCTGTAGACCAGTAGTGGTTGTGGATGGTGCTCATCTAAGCAAGTTGTACAAAGGGACATTTATATCCGCAAACACGCTAGATGGTGCAGGTATCCAGAATTTTTATTTTATTTTTATATTAAATAAAAAATTAAAACATGTATCAATATTACAAAATACGCGAAGTGAGTAATTCTGTCTTTTTCATTTTTATAAATAAAGGTTGCATATTGCCTCTAGCATATGTTGTTGCTGACATAGAAAATGATTCATGGTGGACTTGGTTTTTTGAGCAGTTCAGAAATGCATTTGGAGTAAGATACCAAATGTGTGTTGTATCGGATCGAAATGAAAGTATCATAAAGAGTGTGAGTATTATTTTTCCAGATGTTCCACATTGTGCATGCATTTGGCATGTTTGAAAAAATATTTGCTCAAATTTCAGGAAAAGCAAGGACTTGTTAAGTGACATGTACTATGAAAATAGCGCAGTATTACAGAAAGGAAGATTTTGATAGGATTATGACGAAAGTGAAAAAAATTGATCATAGAGTTAAGGATCACCTTGAAACTGTTGGTAATGAAAAATGTCAAGAGCACATGCAACAGTGAATAGGGGAGGATGATGACTTTAAACATAGCAGAATGTATAAATGGGTATCTTGTGGAGGCAAGGCAATTACCTATACTTGATTTTTTGAAGGAAACTAGGATCCTTTTTGATAAATAAAACTGTAAAAATAGAGAGAAGTCATCATACACAAAGGATTCTTTGGGTAGAAAATTCGAAGATATTCTTATTGAGAATACAATAAAATGTGCAATGATAAAGGTAAGGATGTTTCTTGTTTCTGTTTTTTTTTTTTTAATATCCACTATACTAAATGTTTATGAGATTGTTTATCATTTCATGAACATGATTGATACATTATGATTCGTTTGATTATGTAAACGTAGTTGACAAAACTTAAAATATGGAAGGTTGTACCTTCTTCAGAATATATATTTTCTTTTTATGATTTGGAAAAAAATATATTATTTGTCTTGAAAGAAAATCATGCAGTTGTGGAAGGTTCCAGTTTGATAAAATTCCTTGTTCATATGCGATCGCTGAGTTGAAAGTAAAAAATGTTACCAATATGCATCTATTTTTCTCTGACTATGCAAGCCTGAAGCGTTGACCAACACCTATGAAGCTCCAATGGTTTCAATGCTAAATAGAGTGGAATGGACTACGCTAAAGGATGTTTTGGAGAAAATTGTACTGCCACCAAAATATAAAAGATTTCCAAGTAGGCCAAGGAAGGGAAAAAAGAAGAATGCCGGGGAAAAGATAAAAGTTAGCACAAACATTTATGGAAGGTGTGGGCATGAGGGATACAATAGAATAACATGTTCTTTCTTTCCTAAGGAGAAATGATGCATAGACTTATTTTGATTTTCTGTTGTTCATTTTATTTTGCCTTTGTTGCAGTGTATCAAAATAAGAACGATCCATAATCAATGACAAAATTTAAGTTGTGATATCTTGGTATTTTTATTTATTAATTTGTAAATCATTTGTGAATATTGCAAAATTGTTGAAGCTTTTAGTTTTGCTCTATTTTTTATTTAATCACTGACACAGTTTTTCTAAAATGTGTATCGGTATTTATTATTTTGTGTATCAGTATTCATTATATAATTACAAATGGATTAGTATCCATTTAAATTGTTCTTTCTTTATTGATTCATTATTTCATTTAGTAAAAACTATGTATCAGTAGTCATTGTTTTTATATAAAATTTTGGAATACATCCAGAGTACTATATTGTTCTTTCTTTGTTGATACACAATGTCATTTTGTAATAATTGTGTATCAGTATTGACTATTTTGTGTCTAACAATTTTGTATTAGTATTCAGTGTGTATCAATAACAACTGTGTCTAACAACTATGTGTCAGTATCCGCAGTCATTTTATAATAATTGTGTTATTGTCTAGCAACTGTGCATCAGTATGTAATTTTTTATGTATTAGTATCCATTCTTCTGTTTGTTTAGATATGTATCCTATGATTATTTTCAACACACAAAGATATTAAACTGCAAACCACAGAGATATATCAATACTCCAAGGTATAAAACCAACATAATATAAGATAGTATCTGTGGTGGGTTGATCATAATAGTTTGATCAAAATAATTCCATCAAAAGAAAATCACCAAAAAAATAACATAAAAACTTATAGTATTTAAAAACGCAAGCTTTCCTATGTTCAC
>JAOTQJ010000002.1:5224568-5250875 GCA_025642045.1 Solanum sejunctum | reverse complement strand
AGGTAGTTATATATGCTAAAAAAAATTAGGTAATGAAATAAAAAATAGATCATTTTTTTTTGTCTTTTTATAATTTATTATTTTATTTTTTATTTATATGTCAAATGTCATCTTTTAATTTGTCATTTTGCCACGACAACGTCATATCATCACAATTAAATTACACACACTTTACATTTTTTACCAAATAAACATTTTGTGTTTAATAGATACATATTTTGAACCGTTTAGATGCTCAACAGAAACTAGTCTTAATTGAGGTGTCTAAGTGAAAAATGAGGACAAGTCTAGGTGTTTATTAATGACGTAAGCCTAAGATTTATTGATTACATAAGCAAACATTAAAGAAAAATTAAAATTAATTTATGTATTTTAATTATCTTATTCAATGTAAAACTAAAGACAAATTTTCAATATTATTGTCATTCTTAATGTTGAATTAATTTTTTTTTTGGCAAGTATTAGAATTGATTTGAGCTTTATAGTTACTAATAAGAAAAACTTACCTAAATATAGCATATTTAAAAATTATTTACCATTTATAGCTATATAAACTAATTTTAATACATGTATAATTCACTTTAAATATATAATTTAAATTTTTTTATCAAAATAAATCTAATATATTTTAAAACATTTACAATACATATATATTGCATGTAAATTCATTTTTATACATAATATAATACATGATACATCTATGTAATATGCATAATTTATTTTCAACATATAATGTAATTCTTTTTACCCGAATATATATATATATAGAGAGAGAGAGAGAGAGAAATTACATATATAATTCACTTTTGGTGCATAATACAGTTACTACAAATGCTAAATATTTTCTAAATATAGTATACCTATATACTAAATTAAAAAATATATTTAAAAATAGTAAACATTTTCTAAAAGCAACTCACAAAAATAATTATCTTTACTAATATCTATGAACTATAACCTTTATTAGATCATCAATTCCAAGTCAAATTAACAATAATATTTTACAAGGATAAATTATAATTATATGATATGATGTCGGGTTGATAATCAAACCACTAGTCAAATTTTATTCTCGGGTTGACTTGATTAACGGTTTAGTTCAATTTTCGATTTGATTTTATTCACCCCTAATTATTACTAACTTTCAAATGTACATAATTTTTTTCAAAGATTTCATTAGTCTGATGAATTAGCTTATAATTAGTTATTCTATAATATTATTCTTCCATGTGATATGGACAATTTCTCCATGTCGAGCATGACTCTCTTTGTAAAGTTTAAAATTGTCTATATAGCACAAGCCACAAGCTTTCCTAATACAACACTAAAGGTGCAGAGTACAAAATAATTTTACATATATACAGGCCATGGTACAACAATCTTGATCAATAATTTTTTACAATTGTGTTACTTGAATGGGAAAGAATAGCTCATCGTGTTCTTGAGGATACAGTGTCAAGATTCTTACAGTGGATTAAATTATAATCCAGGTCCAGTGCAAACCATTAGATAGCTTCTGTAGGTGCCTTTTGGTAAATGATTAATGTGTTTGAACTTACAGGATTGGCATGATATTGCCCGTATACTACATAAATTCCAACTGTAACAATACTCACAACAACAAATCTCACCCATGCTTCATAATGCAACTGCAAGATGAGGAAATCGAAAAATGAGCTCAGGCTCCAATCTTTTTAGTTTATTCTATCCGATCATTAGTACTTGAAATATGTTAAGCTTTGTAAACAAACCTGGGCAAAGAGAAAAATATTGATGAAGATGCAAACAGTAGGCAGAATGGGTACTCCTGGGCAAGAAAATCCTGGTGTATCGTTATAAACCTGTGAAGAACAAAGGAAAACCTGAAATTTAGAAAACAATGCTATATACTGTTTGGAAAAATCTAAACTGGAATTTCAAAACAGTACTATACACCATTTAACAAAATATAACCTGAAATTTGGAAAACAATGCCATCTAGGTAAAATATTTTCTACTGAAAAAGATGGGTAAAAGTTGCTGCTTTTGCTCTTCCCAATACGATGTATGTATGAGGGCTGCAATGCCATATTACTATTGGGCACTGAAATGGATATAACATTGTGACCTAAGTCCTACCTTCACTGTTCCTTAGAAGTTCGATTGAGGCAGGGCGGGGTGGGGTAGAGTGGGGCAGGGCAAAGGCTAAACCACGAAGGGGGGCCAAAAATTTTATTTTCGAAAATTAAACAGGGCAGAGCAGATGGTAAGGCAGGGATAGAGTTATATAAATGCAAAACTACCTAAATAAACATATATACTTGTATAAATGCAAAACTACCTAAATAAACATATATACTAATAATATCTATATTGTAACAAGAACAAGGGGATATTCAAAACTGTAACAATTACAGGGGCATCAAGTTGTTAAGTCACACTATGAAGGTCTGGGAGAGTGGTGGAGATGAGGGTGAGAAAAGTAGTGTCTATTTCGGAGAATCAGTTTGGATTCATGCCGGGGCGGTCGACTACTGAAGCAATCCATCTTGTTCGGAGATTAGTGGAGAAGTATCGGGAAAGAAAGAAAGACCTTTATATGGTGTTCATGATCTCGAGAAGGCCTGTGACAAAGTTTCGAGGAATGTCCTATGGAGGTGTCTAAAGGTGAAAGGTGTCCCAATGACATATATTAGGGTGATAAAGGACATGTCGACGGAGCCAAAACTCGGGTAAGAACGGTAGAAAGAGACTCAGAGTATTTTCCTGGTGAGATGGAACTTCATCAAGAATCTATGTTGAGCCCTTTTCTATTTGCCTTGGTGGTGGATGAGTTGATGCGATCTATCTAAGAGGAAGTTCCATGGTGTATGCTGCAAATAACATAGTATTGATTGATGAGTCTCAGACTAAAGTTAATGATAGACTGAAGGCTTGGAGACATGGCTTGGAGTCCAAAGGATTCAAACTGAGCAGGACCAAAACAGAATACTTGGAGTGCCAATTCAGTGTTGTGAGGGATGAAGCAGACATTGATGTGAGGCTTGTCACTCAACATATCCCCAAGAGGGAAAACTTTAAGTATCTGGGGCATCCAGAGTAGTGGCAATATTGACGATGATGTCACACACCGTATTGGGGTAGCATGGACAAAATAGAGGCTTGTCTTTGGAGTATTGTGCGATAAGAAGATACCACCTAAACTCAAACGTAAGTTTTACAAAATGGTGGTTAGACCATCTTTGTTGTATGAGGTGAAGTGTTGACCAATCAAAAATATACATGTTCAGAAGATGCAAGTTGCAATGATGAGGTTGTTAAGATGGATGAGTGGTCACACCAGGAGTGATAAGATTAGGAATGAGACCATTCAGGAAAAGCTAGAGGTGGCCCATGTGGCTGATAAGGTGAGAGAAGCGAGACTGCGATGGTTTGGACATGTGTAGAGGAGTACCGATGCTCTTGTTAGAGGTGCGAGAGGCTGGATTTGGGAGTTACACGAAGTGATAGTGGTAGACCGAAGAAGTATTGGGGGGGAAGGTGATCAAACAAAATATGGTGAAACTTGATCTCACCTCAAATATGACCTTAATAGGAAGAAGTGTGGAGGTCGCAAATTAGAGTAGCAGGTTAATATAGTAAGTAGATGTCTGTCCGTGGGGTATAGTAGGGTAGTAGGAGTTGTTCGGTGTTGTCTTTATCTGCCTTATATATGTTAATTGTCTCGTATTTACTTGTTATCATGTGCTTTTTGTTATTAGTCGCTCTTTATGTTTACTTTCTTTTTCACTTACTTTCCTGTTTTCAGTATCTAGTATATTCTGCTTATGAATTTTTATGACGAGGTTTCCATATCTAAAGTCATACAAATTAAGCTCAACATTTTTTTATTTTGAGATATCAAGGTACGACACATTACCATAACCTACCAAGATAACCATCTTTACATTTTTGTTTTCACTCAAGTTTTTGTTATTGCATATTCTTCTTCGTCATCCTTTGACATAGATTCTAAGAATAGATCTAAGCACAGATGAATAGATCTTCCTTCCTTCAATCCACCACGGTTTCCATCATTAAACCTTTAAAATCTATATATGAAAGGACAGACAAGAGAACATGATAATTTCATTCCTTTTCAAAACAGTTTCATCATGCATCTAATTGCTGTTTCAATGTATTTGATCTTTATGTTAAGGCATAACAAATAAATTTGATCCTAAACTTGACTTTAAATTTTAACTTTGACCTTTAACTTTCATAGTGCACAAGTAGGCACTTTAAATATCCAACATTTCAAAGAAAAAAAAATGTAACTTTCAGAGTGCACAAGTGACTACTTGTTGAAGTTAAAAAGTTTTTTTGTTGAAGTGTTGAATAGTTAAAGTGCCTACTTGTGCACTATGAAAGTTAAAAGGTCAAATTTTAAATTTTGAAACCAAGTTTAGAGTCTAATTTATTTATTATGCCTTATTTAATGTATTGAAGCTTTCAATTTCTTGTATCTAATTTTTGTTAATGTATCTAAGATGTTAATGTATTATGTATGAGTTTTTAGTTATCCTATGCATCTAGCATGGTTATTAATGTATTTGATATAATATTATTATGTATCTGATCTTTTCATGTTAATGTATTTAAGCTTTCAATGTCTTTGTAGCTATTTTTGCAATTTCAATTTCAGATCGAAAAGATAATGAATCCGACTCAAAAATAACTTCACCATTACGGCTATGATCCAGAATAAAGATCAACTGATCAAGATTCAAAAAAAGAAAATCGAATTAATGAGAAGAAAAAGATATACATACTTTTTATGTTTCTGGAAAGGAATGGATGAAATTCTAAATTTTTGAAATTTTCTTTGAAGTTGTTATGATGTAGATCCTAAAAAGTTGTTAAGAATAATGAATTACTACATTAATTGAGCAAATCAATTATTACAATCATTAAATTCAAATGAGTTAAAACCATGTATTTCGCTTTAATTGTATCTCGGACATATGTATCTGAAGCAGTTAGATACATATATCAGACCATCGAAATCTGGTACAGAACGTAATATTCAAAACTACCATGATAGAAGTAATTAGGTCCTAAACTAATTAGATTTCTGTAACTTGCCCTTATACAAATGGCTTCCAAGCTACATAATGACAACACCACAGTATATTCCTCAAAGGTCATATTCCTCTCCCTTTACACGTATAGGCTACCCCGAATAGGGCGGACCAACCCGTATTGAGAGCTTTACTTTTTACCTATTCAAAAGTTCACAAATTTAAGAAATTGCTGGCTAAGCTAAAGTGCTCCGCCTAAAGGGATTGAGAAAGAATAGTTGTACATACATCCTCAAAGGTCATATTCCTCTCCCATTACACGTATTAAGCATACGTTCATGAAAGACCAACATTTATTTACTGATCAGAAGCCAGCAGTTCAACATTGCTGGATCCAATAGCCAAAAAAGGATTTGCTGCTTAATTACAAGTTTAATAAAAAGGTTTTGCCGCTTAATTGCAAGTTTACACAAAAAGGTTTTACATGGCCATTTTTTAACAAAAGATCAAATCCAAAATATTTTATTTTATCCATTTAAAATTCATTGTTGGTCCAAATCACAAAAAGCAGCACACTGTAAAATTTAAACTTTTACTCAAGAATTAATCCAAAGCATGTATAACTTTCCACTAGTTAGATCCTGAGATATCTAAGTCAGATAATATATTCATGCTTCCATAAAGCGTTGACATTCAGTTTTCTTACTTTAAGGATACCTTAATTACGGTACAAGCGTCCTGATATATTGTCTTAGGATTCTCAATGCCAAGAAATGGAACAACTTACTTGACGGAAATAAAGAGCAGCAGCTGCGAAGATTGCAATAACTACAGCTATGATCAAGAATATAAATGAAGCACCGAAACGGTAAAAGACTCCTGCAGCAAACCCGCAACAGACAACTATAATGAGGCATATGAGACCTTCTGCCCTGCTAGAAATAGACTTGCCAAACACCTGACGGGCAGTTTTATCCTTCCAGCGAAGAGTCACAACACATGCTGAAACAACAGAGTATCCTGTCTGAAAGCACCAGCATCCATGTAAGCTATACAAGATCTTATATTAGCCAGAGAAAGTATGTAGACATTCAAGAAACAGGTCATATTAACCACCTGTTAATAGCACTACCTTTTTTCCTCTAAAATCAAGTGTAAACTAAATAACATCACATCCTAAAGTACCTACAAGGGAAAAAAGTATTACTCATTATAAATAGGAATTTTTTGGGGATTTGCTGAGCGATAAACAGAAATGTTTTTCGACTTAAGTTTTCTCTTCCCTCTCTCCATGCACAGAGTTTTGAAAGTGATTGCTGCCTCACATAGAGCAACCATTTAATACAACACAACGGTGCCTGGTTTTAACAGATGAGATGAGGAAAGCAAGTGCTTCGCCATTTCCTTTTTCTTCTTCTTTTTTTACCATTGACACGAAGCAAAAACATAGCCACTGAAATTTGGAAATTGAATGAGATCTAATGACAAGAATTGACCCAGCAACCAGGTTGTCTTGCAATTTGTCTAGGCAAATTTTGTGACTGATTCACAGGAGTTCTGGAAAAGTGATGTAAACCTGAGACCTGTTTGGAGTTGGCATAGTTATCAAACTTACGAGGATTTATTATTTATTTTAGCGTGTGATGTTATATATTTGGTACTATTTTTTTTTACTTAGTGTGTGTTTCTTGCTTCTTTCCAGAAGCCCCAGGAATCTTCTCACCTTTGTATGCTTTTGCTTTCTCTTATTTGATATCTAATATTTAAAGATATTCTATTCATTTATCACATAGCACCCTCTTGAGTAAAGGATGTATATTCTTGCGCATTTCCTTTTAGAAAACACTGTTAGCAAGAGCGCCAAAAAATATTTTCAGGAATAAGACTCTTTTTAAGTATAAAACAACAACAACAACAACATACCCATTGAAATCCCACAAGTGAGTCTGAGGAGGGTAGAATGTATGCACACCTTACAACTACCCCGTGGAGGTAGAAAGATTGTTTTCAAAAGACCCTTGGCTCAAGTGCAACAAATCCACAAACAAAGAAGGAGACAATGAAGAGAATATAATAAGTAACAAGGTACCAATGCAAAGTCTACCGAATAGGAGCCGAAAACAACAAGAAAACGTGATAATCAAAATACAGTAAACAACATACTAGAATAGATTATTGAAAATAATAACAATCACAAAAATAAAATAAAAAAAGAATATCAAAAAGTTAATTTAAAAAAACCAAAAAGTTAATTTAAAGAAAAAAATAAAATAAAAAAAGAAATACAACATCCGAAGCAAGATAACACTACACTACCTACCAACCCTCTACCCTAATATGTGTCTTTCACACCCTCCTATCTAAGGTCATGTCCTCAGTAACCCAAGGTTGCGCCATATCCTGTCTTATCACCTTTCACAATACTTCTTCGACCTACCTCTGTCTCTCCTCGCACCCTCTATAACCAACCTCTCACACCTCTTCACTGGTGAGCCATATCCTTTCCACAAAGCCGATTTAAGGCCCATGGAAAGGATGACGACCCATAGGTTGACCGCGTAAACATGAACTTTAGGATAGGGAAAAAGTTTTCAAGTGTAGGGTAACCCACGTGCCCAATGACGGCCCATAGGAAGGTTGACGGCTCGTAGATCGGATCGTAGGTGAGAGTGCCAAACACAAAGGAAATTTGGAGTTTCTGGAAGATGAGTTATGATTAACAGCACGATTCGTAGACCATTGCACGGCCGGTATAAAGCCTTCGTAAATAGGGGCCCAAGGAAGGGAAATTTGGCCAAGTGTGGAAGGACTCTACGAGTCCAACCACAAGTTGTAAGTCAAAGGACGACCCCTGGAAAAGACTTTAGTAGTTTGGGTCAACAAAATAGTTTCTGAAGATTGGAAAAGGAGAACAAGACGGATAGAACTACAGTCCGTGGTTCGAACCACGGCCCATAATCGGGTTTTCATAGATCTCTTCCAACAGTTTTAATGAAGGGCAATTTTGTCATTTCTGCCAAATCTAATCCTAAGATATGCCGTTTTGGTGAACTTTTAGGGCTAAATCAGCCCTCAAACCCTCATCCTTTCTTTCATCTTCAATTCTAGAAATTTCTTAAGGCAAGAAACACTCCGTAGAGAAGAAGAACAAGCTAAGGAGGCTCGGGTTTCAAGGGGTCCTTTCACCAACAGCAAATTCCTTCTTCCTAAAGCTATCAAGGTATGTGAGTTTGATTTGTGCATCTCCTTTCGCCCACAAAGTCCTACATAATGTCTTCTACCTTTTCTTTTAGTTCCTTCAAGTTACAATGCATGCTAATGTTGATTACATAATATTTTAAGTTACTACACGTTCCTAATGTTATCCAATGATGCTATATTACATGTTTCCATAAATTTCAAGTTAATGATGATGACCCCAATGATGTGGGTTTAAGTAATGATGTGTGGGCTGTTTTACCATGTTTTGACTAAGCATATTTTCCTTTGTTTATGCATGATTTCATGATTTATGAATGTTTCAACTTAATAACTTAACCCACCTAATTTCAAGTCAAGTTTTGCATGTTCTATGATAAAGATTAAGGCACTAAAGAAAGCTTTTAAGGTTATCATTTGTCAAAGATATGAGCATGTTGACAATTGCCCTAAAGCTATTTAAGAAGGTCCCAAGATGGAAGGAAAATACTGACTTGGTGGTTCCTTAAGTTCGAGCTACTCTTAAGATTGCTACTTATGATTCTAAGTGTCATAAATTGACTAAGCTTATGTTTTAAAGATTCCGTGGGATGACTTAGCACCGAATGTGACATCGAGATGGGGTTCGGTAAAGGGAACCTTAGTAGCAACCCTTTGTCTCATTTAACTATGTGCCACCATAGTGGATCCACGTAGGCAATTTATGTTATATAAGGATGCATGCGAAGTGACGAAGTTCCACCCGGCAAGTGGTCTCCCCGTGCCAACATAGGGAGTTATGTTAGATTCCATATAGTAGCTCACATGGTATTATATGTCGGTTACGGTCCATTCCCACAAGTTTATGATTCTATGATATGGTTCTATAACATGTGTTCCTTTATGTGCATGACTTTTACTCATCTTGATACGATATTCCTTATGCATGCTTAAGCTTATATTTTGAGTCCCATTTATTGTCACATGCATGTTTATGTTAACTTATAAATCATGGCATAACAATTTCATGTTTGCATTTGCATCTCACATACTTAGTACATTCCAAAAGTACTAACACATTTTGCCTACATGATTTAACCATGTAGGGACAGGTGCTCCTCCACCGGCTCATGGCTAGTTTCATGCGTTTGAGACTAGTACTTTTGTCGTGAGCCCTTACTTCAGGTCTCTACCATTTCCTATTCTATCCATGTATTTTCTTTTGAGACTATGTATATGTTGGCCCTTTTCAAGCTTTTACATTCTATGTTGTTAAATGTTGAAGTCTTTTGATGGAGGTCGATCGTCGACTGGTTTTGATCCATCCATGGTTTAGATGGTATGATGTTGGACAAAAATATGTTCTCATATATGCTTTTTAATATTTCTTCATTGTCATAAGTCACCCATAGACCCTTCCCTGTTCTATTCCTGCAATTATTTAAGTTTTATGCCTATAAATGCTTGAGATATTAAAGATGGCCTAGATGGAGTGCCTTTGGGTATCTCGTTCGTCGTGTGCGACTAGGCACCTAGGTCGGGTCGTTACAAACTTGGTATTAGAGTACGGAGTTTTAAAATGTTCCTCGGATGTCCAAACATACCATGTCGAGTAGATTCTCAATCAAGGTGTGAAGCGCGCCACTATATTGAGTGAGAGGCTATGAGACGGTTTAGTAAAGTCTTTCCTTCTTTTTTGTTCATGTCCTGCCTTTAGAACTCGACTAAGGTTTCCCTATAACTAACGATGATCACTTTTTATTTTTATATCATGTCACCGAGAAGAGCTTCACACCAAAAAGGCACTCCCGAGCAACAAGCCCCTCCGCTTCAACAAGATGACGGGGTGTCTCACACGGAGTTCTAAGCTACCTTCACCATGTTGGCCCAAGCATTGGCCAACCAAGCTAATAGGGAGATCACCATTCCTCCCCGAGTGCCTACTGCAGCCACTCATGTGAGAGACTTCACGAGGATGAACCCTTCGAAGTTCCATGGCTCCAAGATGTAGGAGGGTCCCATTGAGTTTATTGATGAGGCCTACGGAGAAGTTGCGGTCACGGGTGTTCCATCGTAGGAAAAAGCCGAGCTGGTGGCTTACCAACTTAAGGGGGTGGCTAAGATTTGATGCGGGCAATGAGCAGATGAGAGAGGCCAAGGAGCGGGTCCTATTGGATGGGAAAAGTTCAGTTGTGCCTTTTTGGATCAGTTCTTTCCGATTGAGTTGAGGGAGGCCAAAGTTCAAGAATGCATCAACCTCAAACAAAGGCCCTTGAGTGTGAGCGAGTATGCCCTCAAATTCACTAAGCACTCCAAGTATGCTCCTTTCATGGTTGCGGATCTGAGGGCTCGTATGAGCAAATTCATCTCTTAAGTATCAGATTTGGTGTCCAAAGAGTGCAAGACGGGTATGCTAGTAAAGGAGATGTACATCTCTCGATTGATGACTTATGCAGAACAATAGAGGAGAAGAAGCTAAGGGAAAGGGCAAGGGAGTCCAAGAGGGCTCGAATAGATGGTAGGGGTTATTCCCACAAAAAGAGTGGAGGTCACAAGTTTCCAAGTGACCAAAAGCAAGGTGGACAAGGGTCTAACAACACTCCTCCTCCTCGGACCACCAAGGACAAAAAGGTAGCTCCTAATAACTTGTTTGGATGGTGGTTTTTGGTGGTATGGTATGATATGATTAGTAAGAGAACCATGTTTATTTGATTGTTTCATTAATTATATGGTATGATGGTTTAGTTTCATGGTTCTGTAACCATGGAACCACTTTTTGAAACCACCAATTTGCGTATCCCATGGTTTTCTTATTTTTTTTTCCAATTCTACCCTAACTTAAATTTAAATAATTTTAATTTATCCTTTATTCTTTGTTAAACTTTATCCTAATATGTCTAGTGCTTTTGTATTACTTATGCCCCCCTCCCCCCGCCCCAATCAACTTTCGAAATTTCTCTTAAGTTTGTCTATTTTTTGAGGTTCATTTTGATAAATTGGTCTAGTGCTTAAATTGGTCTATTCTTTGTTAAACTTTATCCTAATATGTCTAGTGCTTTTGATAATATGTCTATTTCTTTTAAGTTTCTTTTACTTATTTATTTTCTTGTTTTAAATTGGAGATATAATAACTTGTATGCTTTCCTACTTGATTCTAAGTATTTATTTTTAAAAAATTATTGAAAAATATTGATAAATTTAATATTTATAATAATTAAGGACATTTTTGTAAATTTATAAGTTACGATACAGTCAAATCAAATAATAAATTATCATTAAACAGTGGCAACTCATATAATCTATCCAAACATTGTAAAATACTATACTATACAATACCATACTATACGATATAGTACCATACATTATGAAACCATGGGAAACCACCATCCAAATAGGGGGTAAGCCTCAAACCCCAAATTGAAGGCTCCACAAGGGAGAGTGCTTGGCCGGATCAAATGCTATGCTTCAAATGTGGGAGGCCGAGACATCATGCCAAGGATTGTAGAAGTGGCAGAGCAAGGCCTCAAGGCCAAGGTGGCCAAGTTCAAGGTGCCCAAAGAACTGTTACTATGCTCTCCTAGGTCGCCAAGAGGTTGAAGAGGCCCCGGATGTTGTCACCGGTATGTTGAAAGTTTTCAATTTTGATGTATATGCCCTATAAGACCCAAGAGCATATTTGTCATTTGTCACTTCATTTCTTGCTAATAAATTTCATACATGTCCCAAAGTCCTTCATTAGCCCTATGAAGTAAGTAACCAAGTAGGAGAGCCCATTGTTACCGGAAGAGTCTACAGAAATTGTCCTATTTCTATTTTGCATAAAGTGGTCCCTTGTAATCTCATTGAGCTCTCCATGGTTGATTTTGATATAATACTTGGGATGGACTGGTTGCATACCTGCTATGCCTCCATTGATTGTAGAACCTATAGAGACAAGTTTCAATTCCCAAATGAGTCCATTCTTGAGTGGAAGGGTAGTAACTCTTCATGTAGGCGTCGGTTTGTTTTTTCTTAAAAGCCCGGAGAATGATCTCTAAAGGGTGCATATACGATTTAGTAAAAGTCAAAGATGTCACTTTTAAAGTTCCATCTCTTGAGTTGGTTACCATTGTCAATGAGTTTCCCGATGTCTTTTCGAATGAGTCACTGGGTGTTCCTCCCGAAAGAGAGATATACTTTGGCATAGACCAACTACCCGACACTCAACCTATCTCAATCCCTCCAGATAGAATGGCTCCTGTGGAGTTGAGATAACTAAAGTAGCAATTGAAGGATTTGTTAAACCATTAGACCTAGTAGGTTCCATGGGGTGCTCCGATGTTGTAAGGAAGAAAGACGGGTCACTCAATATGTACTGGCAACTCAATAAAGTCGCTATCAAGAACAAGTACCCACTCCCAAGGATAGATAACTTGTTTGATCAATTGCAAGGGGCCACACACTTCTCCAAAATTGACCCGAGATCCGAATATCACCAACTAAGGGTGAGAGAGAGTGACATTCCCAAGACAACGTTTCGAACTAGGTATGGTCACTTTGAATTTTTAGTGATGTCGTTTGGTCTCACCAATGCACCGGCTATCTTCATGGACCTCATGAATAGGGTATTCAAGCCCTACCTTGACATATTCATAGTGGTGTTCATCAATGATACCTTAATTTACTCCTAAGGTGAGAAAAAGCATATGGAGCGCTTGAGGATGGTATTGCAAACCCTAGGAGAGCAGACTTTATGCAAAATTTGATAACTATGAGTTTTGGCTAAGTGAGGTTATCTTTCTTGGGTATGTGGTATAAGTGATGGTATTAAAGTTGATCCTAAGAAGACCGAAACAGTGAGGAATTGGCCAAGGCCATTGACTCCTACGGACATAAGGAGTTTCTTGGCCTAGCCGGATACTATAGAAGGTTTGTGCAAGATTTCTCCTCTATTTCGTCCCCACTCACCAAGTTGACTCAAAAGAAGGCAAAGTTTGTGTGGGTGGATGAGTGTGAGAAAAGCTTCCCTTGAAGGATCGACTAACTTCGGCTCCAATATTGACATTGCCGGTAGGAAATGATGGGTTCGTTGTTTATTGTGATGCATCAAGGATTGGGTTAGGGTGTGTGATAATGCAAAATGGTAAAGTGATTGCTTATGTTTCAAGACAATTGAGTGTACATAAGAACTACCCAACTCGTGATCTTGAACTTGCAGTGGTAGTGTTTGCCTGGAAAATTTGACGACATTACTTATATATAGTTCATGTGGATGTCTTCACAGATCAAAAGAGTCTTCAACATGTGTTTACCCAAAGGGATCTCAACTTAAGGCCACGAAGGTGGTTAGAGCTATTCAAAGATTATGACATGAGTATGAAGTATCACCCGAGCAAAGCCAATGTGGTAGCCAACGCCCTTAGTAGAGTATCCATAGGTAGTTTGTGTCACTTAGAAGATGATGGGAAAAGGGAGTTGGCTAAGGAAGTTCATAGATTGGCTAGGTTGGGATTGAAGTTGAATGAATCCGGAAATGGTGATGTGGTAGTGCTTCATTGGTCTGAATCTTCCTTGATTGCGGATGTTAAGTCCAAGCAAGATCTTGAACCCTCCTTAGTGGAGTTAAAAGCCCGGGCAACAGAAGGAAAGATAGAAGTTTTCTCCCAATGGGGATATGGTGTGATATCAAGGGAGGTTGTGTCTCAAATGATAGCGAGTTGAAGAAGTTGATATTGCAACAGGCTCATAACTCTTCCTACTTTATTCACCCCAGTACGACAAAAATGTAATAGAGACTTGAGGGAAATCTATTGGTAGAATGGAACGAAAAGGGACATTGCCCAATTTATGTCCAAGTGTGCCAATTGCCAACAAGTCAAGGTTGAACATCAAAAGTCGAGCGGCCTATCCCAAGACATCGACCTTCCTGCTTGGAAGTGGGAAAAAGTCAATATGGACTTGGTAGTGGGTTTGCCAAAGACCAAAAAGCACTTTGATTCCATATGGGTGATAGTGGATCATATGACAAAGTCGGTTCACTTCTTACTGGTTAAGACAACATTTAGTACCGAAGATTATGCTTCCTTGTATATCCGAGCATTGGTGAGGGTGCATGAAGTTCCATTGTCCATCATATCGGATTTTGAAGTCCAATTCACCTCTCATTATTGGAAGTCTTTCCAAAGGGGAGTTGGTACTAAGGTAAAGTTGAGTATCGCTTTTCATCCTCAAATTGACAAGCAAGCCGAGAGGACTATTCGAGCATAGGAAGACATGTTAAGAGCTTGTGTGTTGGAGTTCAACGGAAGTTGGGATGAGCATTTGCCTCTTATTGAGTTTGCCTACAATAATAGCTTTCATGCAAGCATTGGGATGGCACAGCTCGAGGCACTGTATAGTAGGCAGTGTAGATCCCCTATAGGATGGTTCGAAGTCGGTGAGATGGCCTTGATAGGACCGGACTTGGTCATGAATGCTATGGAGAAAATTAAAAGCATAAGGAAAAGGTTGCAAACAGTTCAAAGGCAAAAGTCCTACTCCGATATTAGGAGGGATCTTAAGTTCCGAATTGGTGATTGGGTCTATTTGAAAGTGTCTCCTATGAAAGGTGTGACCCAATTTGGTAAAAAAGGGAAGTTAAGCCCTAGGTATGTAGGGCCTTAAAAAGTGGTGAGAAGAGTGAACCCTGAGGGGTTGGCCTGGTGGTAATAGACTTGAGCCTTGGGGATTACTCCCTTTCAAGGTCTCAAGATCGAAACCCACTGGATGCAAACAATTTCTGAGGGCCATCGGACTGGGTAAAACCTGAATTAACCATGGTGCAGTTGCGGGAAACTCCTTGCAGAGGGCCTGTGCACCCCTGAGATTAGTTCGGGCTCTAAGAAACTCGGACACCCGATGCAAATCACAAAAAAAAAAGTGGTGAGAAAAGTGGGAAAGGTGGCATATGAGTTGGACCTACCTAATGAGATGCATTTGATCCATCCGATTTTTCATATGTCGATGTTGAGGAAGTGCATAGGTGATCCAAGCTCCATAGTTCCTTTGCAAGATGTGAACATTGAGAGGATTAGTGTTATGAAGAGATACTGGTTGAGATTCTAGACTAGCAAGTGAAACAACTAAGGAATAAGGAAGCCGCATTCGTCAAGGTGTTTTGGAGAAATCAACAAGTTGCGAGTGCTACATCAGAAGCGGAAGCGAATATGATGAAGTGTTACCTGTATCTATTCCACTCTACTCAAGCCTAAGGTATTAAGTCAGTCTTGCCTAAAGCCTCAATTCCTTGCATTTTAGTTTTTGCATGATGCATACACTCATTTCTATGTTTATGGACTGTTTTGAGACAATGTTTTGAATGTAGATTTTGAAAATTTCACGAAATGATGCTTAAATGGCATTTTTGCACGCATACTAGGTTGTTAGCTAATGTTTAACTCTTTAGAGCCCGCCTTTTAATATATTCAAGGACGAATGTTCCCAAGGGAGAGACCTTGTAATGACCCTCAGTTTAGGAGCCTAAAAGTGCAGAAAAAATTGGACAGAAAATAACCTAAGGTCAATTCATGAAGCAGATTTACGGCCCGTGGAAAGGATGACAGCAAATAGGTTGACCTCGTAAACATGAACTTCAGGAAAGGAAAAAAAAGTTTGTGGGGTAACCCATGAACCCAATGACGGCTCGTAGGAGGTTGATGTCCCGTAGATGGGATCATAGGTGAGAGTGCAAAACATAAAGGAAATTTGGAGCCTCTGAAAGGTGACTTACAATTAACAGCACAATCTGTAGACCATTGCACGGCCTGTATAAAGCCTTCGCAAATAGGGGCTCAGAGAAGGAAAAGTTGGCGAAGTTGGAAGGACTCTATGAGTTCAACCACGAGCCGTAAGTCAAAGGACACCCCCGTAAAAAAGGATTTCGTGGTTTGGGTCGACAAAACAGTTTCTGAAGATTGGAAAAGGAGAACAGGACGAACAGGACTACGGTCCATGGTTCAAACCATGGCCTATAATCGGGTTTTCGTAGATCTTTTCTGACAGTTTTAATGAAGAGTAGTTTTGTCATTTCCACCAATTCTAATCCTAAGCTATGCCATTTTGGTATATTTTGGGCCTAAATCAGACCTTAAAGTCCTAGAACCCTTATCCTTCCTTTCATTCTTCAATTCCAAAAATTCACCAAGGCAAGAAACACTCCCTAGAGAAGAAGAACAAGCTAAGGAGGCCAGGGTTTCAAGGGGTCCTTTCACCAACAAATTCCTTCTTCCTAAAGCTACCAAGGTACGTGAGTGTGATTTGTGGGTCTCATTTTCACCCACAAAATCCTACATAATGTCTTCTACCTTTTCTTTTAGTTCCTTCAAGTTACAATGCATGCTAATATTAATTTCATGATATTTTAAGTTACTACACGTTCCTAATGTTATCCCATGATGCTATATTACATGTTTCCATAAATTTCAAATTAATGATGATGACCCCAATGATGTGGGCTTAAGTAATAATGTGTGGGTTGTTTTACCATGTTTTGAATAAGCATATTTCCCCTATTTATGCATGATTTTATGATTTATGAATGTTTCAACTTAAGGACTTAGCCCACATAGTTTCAAGTCAAGTTTTGCATGCTTTATGGTAAAGATTAGGGCACTAAAGAAAGGTTTTAAAGTTATGATTTGTCAAAGGTATGAGCATGTTGACAATTGCCTAAAGATGTTTAAGAAGGTTCCCAAGATGGAAGGCCAATACTGACTTGGTGGTTCCTTAAGCTCGAGCTACTCTTAAGATTTCTACTTATGATTCTAAGTGTCATAAATTGACTAAGCTTATGTTTAAAAGATTTAGTGGGATGACTTAGCACCGAATGTGACATCAAGGTGGGATTCCATAAGGGGAATCTTAGTAGCAACCCTTTCTCTCATTTAACTATGTGCCACCATAGGAGCCCCAGTAGGCTAGGCTAGTGGATCCACGTCAGCCATTTATGATATATAAAGATGCATGCGAAGTGACGGAGTTCCACCCGGCAAGTGGTCTCCCCGTGCCAACATAGGGTGTTATGTTATATTATATGTAGTAACTCACATGGTTTTATATGTCGGTTACAATCTACTCCCACAAGTTTATGATTCTTTGATATGGTTCCATCAAATGTGTTCCTTTATGTGCATGACTGTTAGTCATCTTGATACGATATTCCTAGTGCATGCTTAAGCTCATATTTAAAATCCCATTTACCATAACATGCATGTTTATCTTTACTTATGAATAATGGCATTACAATTTCATGTTTGCATTTGCATCGCACATGCTTAGTACATTCCAAAAGCACTAACGCATATTTTGCCTGCATGATTTAACCATGTAGATAGGTTCTCCTCTATCGGCTCATGACTAGTTTCCAGGAGTTCGAGACTAGTACTTTTGTGGTGAGCCCTTAGTTCGGGTGTCTGCCATTTTCTAATCTACCCATGTATTTTCTTTTGAGACTATGTTTATGTAGCCCTTTTTGAGTCTTTTACATTCTATGTTGTTAAATGTTGAAGTCTTTTCTATTTGATGGTTGTCGATCATCGACTGGTTGATCCATCCATAATTTAGATGATATGATGTTTGGACAAAAATATGTTCTCATATATGCTTTTTAATGTTGTTTCATTGTCATAAGTCGCCCATAGACCCTTCCGCATTCTATTCCCACAATTCTTTAAGTTTTATGCCTATGAATGCTTGAGATATTAAAGATGGCTTGAATGGAGTGCCTTGGGGTATCTCGTTCGCCTTGTACGACTAGGCCCCTAGATCAGATCGTTACATGGGAATTTTTGATTGGCCAGCACTCGGCCACATACAACAATGTCAGTTCAACCACTATTCTATAGAACTTTTCAGTGGTAACTTTTTATCACACAAGACTGTAGAGGCAAGTCTCCACTTCATCCATGCTACACCAATACGATGTGTGATATCATCATCGATGTTACCTCTCTACTAGATTATAGACCAAGGATACTTGAAATTGTCTCTCCTTGCCGCCTTATAAATTTCCCAATTCGGCCACTTCTTATCTGTGGAGTCCACCCACTTCACATACACAATCAATCTTCTTTGCTTTCACTTTGCCTTCAGCATCTCCATTCCATCACCCAGCCCCTTGGCGTCCACCAAAGTTACCTTTCGACACCCTAGCACCTCTCTAGCTGCTTCTTTAATACAACTAGTTGTCTTATCCCAGATGCTTTCTACATGTCCACTCCTCCTCCAAACCCCCATCACGTTAATTTCTCCCCAATTTCATGGGAGGGGGAAGGTGTCAAACCACCCCATTTAGTCCTAGGTCGAACATATAAATTCTTCTTCCTCCTCCCTCACTTAATCTCCAAGTTCAGCACTAGAAGCTTATGCTGAGTAGTAAAATCCTCACTCAGCATGACTTTGCAATCCTTTCATAGGACTCTATCGTCTTCCTCATAAGCAAATAATCCGTTTGAGTTTTAACCATTGCACTACAAAAGGTAATCAAGTGATCATCCTTCTTAAGAAAGCACAAGTTAACTATCACCAACTCAAAAGCTCTAGCAAAATCCAACAGTGAGATTCCACCACTGTTTCTAACCCCAAACCCATGTTGCCATGCACTTTGTCAATGCACTACATGTTGCCCCAATGTGGCTATTAAAATTTCCGCCAGTGGGAACCTTCTCAGTGATCAAAATACCTCCCAAAACTACATCCAATTCATCGAAAATGTTTCTTGATCTCCTCATCTAAGACTGAATGCAGAGCATAAACCATAACGACGTTCAAAGTTAGCCCTCCAACGACTAGTTCGATCACCAACAACCTATCGTTAACCTTTCGAACATCTACCAAGCTCCCTTAGGTCTCCATCTACTAGAATGCCTACACTATTTCTTGTTCCCCAACCTTCCTGGGTACCAAAGTTTGAACCCATCCATCTCCTGAGCCTTAGAACTTACCCATCTAGTCTCTTGAATGCATACTATATTAATCTTCCTCTTCTTAAGGATCTTCACTAGCTCAATAGACGTTCCGGACAAAGTCCCTGCATTCCAAGACCCTACTCGCAGCTTGACAACCCCCTTAACCCCATAACCATCCCTACCCCTGACCCCTGACCCCAACCAAGGATAAGACCCTAGTCTACCATCTCTTACAAGTGCCACGAGGCTATATTATGACTCAGAAAGAAAGCAATTGATACACTAAGCTACACTGCAAATAGAAACAACGATCAAAAAATTTAAAAGCCAAGGTCAAATTCTAAGATGTATCACAGAAATCATCTAATAAAGTACACCAAGAACAAATAATATTGTTGACTTAACAGTGCTTGCAAGAATCAAATCTGGAAACACAGGTCCTCAGCTTCATTGGATAATCCACAGAGAAAGTGTCACATCAAAGAATATTCGAGTAATTGGTTAGAATTTTACACAATTAGATTATTAATGCCCAATAAAAATTAATAGATTTAACAATATTAAGAATAAATTAACATAGATTGCACAGTTAATTCAGTGTAAGTTATTCTAACATACTTAATACAACAGTAAATAACAGACCAAGGATGCTACAATAACTAAGCAAGAATAACAGAGAACCTAAAAAGAATATTAAATAAGAAGAATAGAAAGAAATCTAGAAATCTGAAATAAATACAGAGAATACATCTGAAAAGATAGCACTTGGAATGTGGTCAAAGATATCGATCCCACAAAAGTCGACAGGTCTGGGATGCCGGAGCAATAGCGATGGTTAGCGCAAGAAATGGCTGGTGCAGAAAAATGGAACAGACATTTGGGAAGAAACTGATATTTTGACCCAAAGATCCCAGCTGAATTTTGCAAGAGAAATGGGGGCGAAGAGGAAGGAAGGAGGGAGTCGAATAGTCTGAAAAAGAGATTGCAGCGGATAAGGGAGAAAGAGATGCATTGTTGAATTGAAATCCTTTTGGGCCTTCTTAAGTCTCGACAGAGACCCAAAAATCGCCGTAAGAAAGAGACCCAGAAATCACTGTCATCTAAATATAATTACTTTGATTTGCAATATCCAAGATAATTATGAACTTAGTAATCATTATAGTTAATTCACCTCAGAACATATAGCCATTTAACATACACATGAGGAGCTCCAGTATAGAATATGCAGATAAAAGAAAAAGAATATACCAGAGTTCCTACTGAGAGAATGTGTGAGAGAATGTGCACATTAAAAAATCCTGCTAAGACACTGGCTACAATTCCAACCCAAATTTGTGCATTAACAGGAGTGTGTCGCGTTTGATGAACTTCACCAAACAGTGATGGTAACAAGCCGTCTCTTCCAAGGCCAAGATATAGACGGGACTGCTCATAAAAAAACATCTCTTATGGACCAAATCCATAGCTTGTTTAATGGCATCAGCATCTTGATATAAAAGCAGTATACCTGTACATAAAGCCCAACCAGGAGAGTGGTAGTAAGTCCAGCAATAGCACCAATGCTGATTAATACAGACACATATTGCAAGCCCTTTGATGTAAAAGCTTCAGCCAAGGGAGCATCCCCCCCAAGGGACTTGTATGGAAGCATCCCAGTGAGCACCAAGCAGACTCCGACATATAATGCAACACAAATAAGCAGGCTACCAATTATGCCCAATGGCAAATCTCTCTGATAACCAGGTTCATCATCAAACATATCAGTAAGTGCAGAAAAAAGGGAATGATCAAAATCACTAAATACATGTTAATAGACAATCGCTAAGAGAGCATCATATTAATCAGTCTTACTTGTGGGCTCTTAGACTCTTCTGCAGAATTAGCAACTGCATCAAACCCAACATACGCAAAGAATACTACAGTTGCTCCAGTCAGTACAGATTCAAAACCATTAGGAGCAAACGGACTCCAATTTGAAATATCAACCTCAAAAGCTCCAACAATGATGATAAAAATAACAATGACTACCTGCAGCGAAATTGTCTCTCGATCAGAGATCAGCATGTCATTTTATGTCAATCCTAAAAGAATGAATCATTCAACTATTGTGCTTCACAAATTTTCCAAAACAAAGGAAAATAATATTATGACAACAGCATTTCTTGTTAAGGAATTCCACAGTGTAGGTATGTGAATGGCCTGATAAATAACAAATAAAACATCACTTAGACCTGCTACTAATGTAACTCATAACAGATATTTGGAACTTTTCAGAAGAAAAAGATGAGCTACTGCCAAATCTTTAGCTTCTCCCCATACTTTCAGATTACTTTTACCTTGTTTCTTTGTAGTAATTTTTTTTTAAATTGTTGAGAAAACTTTTACCTCTACAACAACAACAACATACCCAGTGAAATCCCACCAGAGGGGCTTGGGGAGGGTAGAGTGTATGCAGACCTTACAACTACCTCGTGGAGGACCCATATTAATGTAGAAGGTTAGTAGATAGTGGAGTGTTGTCTTGCTTTCCGAGGGTTTAGGCTTGTTGCTGCTTATCAAATTTTAAATTATGTTGACAACTTTTGCATAAAAAGAATTAAATCCTATCATTATCATCAAAATTTGGTTTGATTTTTGTTTGCTTTTTGTTAGAGATGATTTTAATTGTGGGAAGAGTTCTAACTTGCTAAACTCATGCTATACATATATGTACTTAAATCAGACAGGTTGATTTCTGTCTTTTCCCCTTTCTCACTTCCTGCCGCAGCTCTTAAATTTCACTCTTGTCTCTTTCTCATTTCCTCCTTATGCCTTCCTCTAATTCTACATTTTCTCATTATAACCTCTCCCACTTAACTTTCTCCCTCATCATTTTTCTTGTCATATTTTTAGTGTCACATCCAAAAGAAAAGAAAACCATGAATAGATGGACAATTGTCAAGGAGGAATTACATGCATATTCTTATACTCACATTTGAAATCATTTATGCTTGTTGGCTTCAGAGAGTATCAGAGACAACTAGTCTTTAAACTACATACTTTTCAAGAAGGATCTTTTGGAAAATCAATGCTGACTGACCTTTCTAGCATTGTTGACTATTTTAGACTGCCCACTCTTCTTACTATCAGACTCCCCATCTCCCTCTCTCCCATTAAAAAAATCATATTTTCATGTGGCCGAGTCTACCACGGTTCTCTTCAAAATAGAAGAAGTAAATTGATTGCTATTCGAGGACTTTCAGCAAATTAGAACCACAACTGAAACATCGAGTATCGGTGCTGATGCCATTTCCTCCTTTATGACAGCCGATTAGCTGATCATAGTGGAATTTAAATTTTCCATTATGAGGTAAATAATTTATTAATCTGAGAAAAAACTATCATATCAAGCTGTGTACAACAAGGTGGAGGACCTATACAAAAACATGGTCCTCTACAAACGATACCCATCGTTTGTCTGTCCACGAGGCTGTAAAAAGGGGATGTTATCTAAACCTTCTATACAGAGATAAACTTTACGGGGGCAGCAAAAACTATACAAATAAAAGCTATTTCTTTTTTGATAAAGAATCATTTTGCATCCCTCAAAAGCTTTCTTATTTCTTCCATTCCATTAGACCCACATGACGGCCAGCGGAGTAACATCCCATGCCCTGTGTTTCTTTTTCCTTCTTCTAAAGGACCAACTACAACTCGTCAATCAGTTAAACATGGCATCACAGAGCTTACACTGAACTAGTTCCAAACAACCCACCATAGGCATGTAGCCACTTGGCAATGTAATACGAAGTAATCCACATCTTTTTCTACGCATTTACACATGAAACACTAGCAAATACACGTAGCTATCCTCTTTTTTAGATTATGGGATAACTTAAATCTCCTTCTTCCTTTCGTTTTTTTTTTATATCTAGTATCTTCTGCTTATGGAGCTTAATTTTTGGGATGAGGATTTTGCGGAAACAGTCTCTCTATCTCTATGAGGTAGTGACAAGGTCTGCGTACATTTTACCCTCCCCAGACCCAACTTGTAGGATTCCATTGGGTATGTTGTTGTTGTTGTTGTTGTTGAACTTGCATTAGCAATGTTTACGCTAACTCAAGGAGTTACACTTAGATATCAGAAGGACCTTTTACCCTTTTACCTGAATGACATTCAATCACCAAGAAGAACAAGCTCACCTATTATACCAAATAATGAAGGACAAAGAGTAGATGGCAAGATCACCTTAGTCACCGTCATCACTGAATTTAATATAGAAGATTCTCCAACACCTCGACATAGAACAATTGTCAGAAGCACTAAGAGAATAGGAGCTAATAAATTAAAAGAAAATGCTCCATATATTTCTTCACTGCCATGTCCAACCCAACTTGGAATGTTGTTCTTGAGGAAGGGAAAGAGCTCTAGTGCTGTAATCACATAACTTGCTAAACTGCGAGCTATGCTAGCTGCACCAATATGATAATCAAGCATCAACTGTGAAAATACAAGGAAAGCAATAATCTCGTTGAAAGCTGTATAGGCATATAAGTATGCTCCACCAACAACGGCTGGAAAGCGTGAAGCTAACTCAGCATAACAGAGAGCATTAAGCACACACGATCCTCCTGCAATTATGAAGCTGACAGTGACTCCTGTACTAGAAAAAAATAAACCTTCATTAATGAAAAACTAATAACACACGTGTACTATGGAAGAAAAATAGCCCACAATGGAAGAAACAGATGTATATAGGCAATACCTATTAGTTAAGACTATGTTTTAGTTATGTTAGTACGTTTACCATAACTCTTATGTTTTCAGGAGTCCTTTTAGCCCTACCTCAGATTCATATGCCAATGGAAATGTAAAAAGATCTAGTACTTACTATCATTATTATAGTTATTATTATAGTTGTAGTAGTAGTAGTACTAGTAATATATGGGCTAGCAGGAATAGGTTCATTGCAAAGTCACTCATCAAATTTGGACCATGGTTTCTACATTATGGGAACCACCAGGATAATGCCAGGAAACATCCTCGAGTTTTTGCAAAGCAGGATCGGGAAAGGACTCTGTAAAAAGGCAACTAACTTTTGGAACTCTATCCCATCTGCCATATGGTGAACAGTATAGAAGGAACATAACCTTAGCATTTCATTGAGGCAAAACAAAATGTAATTAGCCTTAAAAATATATCTTTTTCTTTTTTTCAGTTTTGGAGTAATCAAGTCTTTTTACAAGATGTTGCTGACATTATCAACATTAGTGCATTGCAAGAACTGTAAAGCTCTTTCACCAGCAAAATCTTCGTGCTGCTTTGTTTCTAATAAATTTCTTAGCCTTACATATTCTTATATAATATGCGTTTAAATGAACTTAAATGGAACGACAGTCTGAGGATTCATATACGCGACTCGAACTTACTTGGAATTGATGTATAGTTGTTGTAGTAGCATAGTAGTTGGGTCTACGATGAGCTTAAACAGAATGACATAGCCAGAGAATTCATATACTCTGACTCGAACTTGGAATTGAGGCATAGTTGTTGTTTACTATAATAATGTATGCTTACTTGAAATGCAAAGAATATAAGAGGCATGATGTGCTTCTATTTCATTGGAGAAGCTTAATTAAAAAAAAAAAGCTTGCTCTAGCTATAACAAATATATATTTTCCAAGGCTTTTTGCCCCTATTCAGTTCCTCATTAGAGATAATCTCATTTTTTATCTTAACAAGTGCATGAGAAATTTTATCGACCAGTAAAAAAAATATGTTCAAATAATTCATCATTCCTTGTGTCAATTATAGTATTACAATCAAGCACATCATTTTTCAAAACACAAAGCCGATATACAACACTGTGTTCAAGATATCCACTAAACATGTAATCTTTTCTTTCAGAACATAAATTCCTCATCTTTCCACAATAAAGAAGGCGCTTTTTAAATTTTGCAAGTGACAAACAAATAATATGAAAGTTGAGATCACTTACACGCATCCCATATTACTAATGTATCCTCTCAGTTTTGATAAATTTTAATAAAGTGTCATAACACATGTCCTCATTTTGCTCTTCCTTTCTAAATTCCTCACCGTTTCTCACCTCCTTAAAGTGAAGAATAATGTCTTCATAAGTGTAATTCCATTCAACTTGTTGGTTTTGTACTTTTGTATTATTCAAATTTTGTTGTTCATGCTCTTCGTATAGAGAAAATAAATCCTACGAAACATTTAACGTGGAATAGTTTCTGCGAATATTAACTATACTTTATTATCAATACATAATACATAGTATATAGTTCCACTTTCCTTGTTTCTCCGAGATTGAATATTGATTTTAAATTAAAATCAAATTAATCTAGTCGTTTTAGCTGCCACAGTTATTCAAATTGACTTTCTATATTGCTAGCTGACCTGGACCAGCATCGTGGGCGACAGTGCCGGTAACGACAAAGATTCCGGCGCCGATAGAAGCTCCAATACCGAGAAGAAGAAGATCAAAGGGACCGAGACTGCGGACAAGACCCTCCCCGGAGGCAGCACGGATTGTGGTCTCCGACGGCGGAGCTAGTGGTTTGGACCGGAGCGCAGATGACCAGAACTGAGAAAACCATGACGGAGCCGAAGGTGAGGAAGAAGATTCAGAGCGTTCCCGAGTAGTCATATTTGAATTTCCGATTGTCTCCTCATGGTCCACAATAACCCTACAATTGAAAAGGGTGAAGATCCACTTCGGTCTAACTCCTCATTTTCCCCAAGTTAGATAGATAAATTAGATTTAATTATTAAAATTTAATTAATATTTAAATTATATTAAAGATTATTCGAACAATTAAATTTTAATTATTAAATTTAATTTATGTCATGTATAACCATCGAGAGAGAAACTTTAGAAAAATAAGGTTAAATACATAAAAAAATAAAACTTTTCAATTTGACAACAAAACTTACTTTAGCACTTAAACTACACGGATATTCATATATCGTCCTTAACAATTGACAAGTGAATTTATTTCCATCCAAAAATATGTTATGGCAGAAAACAAAAGACATGTTTTAAATTAATTTTTAGAAAAGAAATAATTATATATATATATATATATATATATATATATATATATAAAAATCACCCAACCCCACCTCTTTCTTCATCTTCTTCAAAACCTTCCACACCCTTTTTTTC
>JAOTQJ010000002.1:5208054-5218196 GCA_025642045.1 Solanum sejunctum | reverse complement strand
AACTTACCGTCAACCATGTCTTTGGTTTTGTGAAGAAGAAAAGTCCCAGAAAGAATAGTCACAAAGCCACACAATTCCCCACCCTTCACCATTTCTAGCCCCTCCTAATAAAAAGTTCATTTAACTTTTAGAAAATTCAAAAATTTTGTGTACCTCCACCTACCCCACCCCACCCAATAAAAAAGTAATTGACTTCATTAATGAGTCTCTTTTACCCTTTTTTATCTATCTTACATGGTTGGATGTAACTTGTTTACAATAAATAAATCTAAATAGATACTCAAATTACTTACTCATTTTATCACTCCTGTACATGTGCACCTTACAAACTATTGTCTAAACTATATACAGAAAAGGAGGGCCTCATACAGAGTGACACACTAGAGGAGTGCAGGAGACGTAGGATACTACCTTATTCCTAGGAGCAGCTTTGGTACGTGGATAAAGATAATATTCTCATAATAAAAAGTGGGATTAATTTTATCCCCATATTTGTTTTGAGATATTAACTAGTCCTGAAATCATTTTGTACATAATGGTGAGATTATTTTGTACATAATGATGAGATTACTGTCCAATATTTATAATAAGAACTGTTTGAGATACTTTATATCAAGAAATGTATTAAGAACCAGCCTAACTGCGGGCAACTCTGTCCATGTATTTGTTGAAAAAGAGAAAGCGATCAACTTGAACAAATGGAAAATTTTTCAAAACTTACCAAAATTCACAGTATCACGTATGCAAAATTGTACCAACATCATCATTATATTTATCATTTAGAATTTTTACTATTGACAATGGAATTACTCAAGCTATTATCAATTATTATTGTTGTTAAAAATTTTATCTTTTTATTATTATCAATAGTATTCAGTGAGAGAAAGGAATTGGAGAACAAGTTAATATTTCTCTCTTTCCTCTCCTCCTTTATATGTCTAATTCTCAGCACATCTTTTAACACTCCTGCTGATGGAGCTGCAGAACGGCACCATTCCAGCACATCCAAAATGACCCCCCAGTTTAGATGAATCTATCTACAGGAAGGATATGTAGAAAAATATGTATATACCACCACTGTAGAGTGTAGTCAGATTAACTAGTCCATCTATGAATCTTTTTAACCATGAACATGAGTCGTGGTCCGGATGCTCATTCTGATTTCAAAAGCTAAAGACTCCTCTGGAGCAATGGTGAATGAATGAATGCAAGAGAAAAATAGTTTGTAAATCGACAATAACTAAGAATATTAGATATAGTTTCTAATGCAAGGATTTTTCATAATTCTAGATAATCTAACATGAAATCTTATCAATAATTTCAAGATTGTGAACCTGTATGATTTTCATAGAATATAAAATAACAATGCTTTATCCAAAAAAAACTTACTTGAATCCCTGATGCGTTTTCTTGATAATCTTGCGTTGAAACCTTCATTGTTGTTCTTCTTCAGAAAGTATTTCTCTCCCTTTTTCTTTCTTTCTTCTCTGAATAAAAGTGATGGAATATGCTATTCACTTCCAAAGGCAGAGAGGACCCTCTAACTTTTAGAGTTTTAAAGTGGTTATTTCTCACCTTCCATCAACAGATAAGTGTGAAGCAGTGGACAGTTATAATACCAGTTGGCAACTTCCCCATCTAAATTAGGATTTAAACATATATTTAATTATTTATTAAAACCAAAGAAGTGTGTGGGCCACATCTTACATCAAGGAACTTATTCCAGTAAAGGCTTGGACGAAGTTGTATACGATAACTAGAATGTGTATCTTGACTTCACAAATGAAGTTGACTTCGAGCTAGAAGAGGACTTCCCTATTGTTTCCAGTGTGGGTTCTCCCCTCCTAGGTTTTCCATTTCACATGCATCTCTGTCATTATTTGAAACAAGTTTTGAGCATTGTGAGCATCCATTTACTCCTGATGCTGCGACTAGAAGCAGGACATAACCAAGGATGGCCAAAGTAAGGATAGGAGTAGATTTGCTTAAACCCCACACTGAAACTGTATGGGTAGGATAAGCTGAGTGTAATTTGGAAAAGAAGCAGCATGATGAAATAGGGGAACAATCTCACAACTATAATGATATCAAACTCAGAGACAATCCTATGGTGACTGAAAGAGTGAGTAAGAAGTACAAAAAGGAGAAAAAAGTTCAAAAAGACACCAAAATAGAGTAGTAAATATATTTTTAAGCCCGTTCAATCATAAGAAAGCAGTACGAGATTGTCCACTCGCACTACCAAACAAATCGCATTCTGAATCAGGTGAAAGTCAACATACATAGAAGAACCAGAACCAGTCACTTCAAAATGATCAGGTGGGGACATTTGCAAATGAAAAAATTAATTAGGTTGCAATAGAAGCTAAAGGAACAACTAATGTTTCTACTTCAAAGAAGGAGGTACAAGAATCCGGTAACATTGAGAAGAATGATTGTAAACAAAAGACTGGATAGGAACAGGAAGATACTACAGGAGACTTTTCGGGAAGACTTCAGTTCTAGTCAACTAGTCTTTTTTTAAAAAAAAAATTAATAATGGGCCATCTAGACCCTTTTATTTATTTAAATTAGCCTTCTCAAAGGGGCGAGATGGGCAATACATAATTGTGATCCAATTACGGACCCGATCTAGTAAAATGAAATAAATAATCAAGCTAATGCCCTAGAAAGTAGGGTTTCCTTTTTTGGCTCCTTCATTTGTTCTTGTTGTCGACCGCAGTGATGCTTTGCTTGTTTCCAAATCGTGCCTTCATCTTCAGAAGGCTTTTGGGTGACGAACTACCTCCATCCATGGTGTGTAGTGCATTTTTATCTCAGCATTCAAAAGGTAAAGGTGTTCTGAGGCTTCGTCCATCTCTACTCCTGGCCTTCTGATTTCTGACAATAATCTATTAGTCTTCGCAGGTGATGACCCCAGTATGAAGATTCTCCAATGAAGAACTGAAGATACAGGGTACAATTTGTAGTGGTGTCCTTGTAAGTTGATCTCTCTTCCCCTTTTCCTTGGTTCTGTGCCCAAACATTTCCCTGATTTTCCTTTCCTTGTGGAGTCGAGAGGAGAAAAGGAGCTGCTTACGCAATTACATCAACCCTCTGCCCAAGCTCTATTTCCCGATACCCTTGTCAGATCTCTGTTCTTCCTTTTGCTGGTGCTGAACTTTTTGAGGGATGGCATATATAACATAGCTAGTATTTTGCACAGTAGCAATCTAATGATAAGTATCTCTTCTGTATATAATGCTAACTGTGCAAACAATTCTCTGTTAATTGCTAGCATAGGGCCTGTGGTTTATGTTGATGCTTTCCTTGATGATCCTTATGAGGGAATCTATTGTTTATCTATGTTTAATACCCTCCTTACAAAACTTGGTAGGTTCTGAAATGTCCAGAATTGTTGCTTGTCCTCTCTGTCAAAACCCCTATTTGCAATATTATCTGCTAATTGGTTTGCCTCCCTGTATGTATGAACAAGTATGATGTTTATATTGCCCATTACTGCCCACACTCTCTCCACACAGTGCACAATCTCTCATGGCACCTTCCATTCCTTTTTTATTATCTTCTGTAGACTTAAAGATTCAGTCTTCAAGATAATATTTCACAATGCCTGATCCCTGCAGAATTCCAGTGCTTCCTATATAGCAGTAATTTCAGCAATTAGATTAGCATCCCCCAAACTACCTGTCTCGGCATAGATAAGATCCCCCATCATTGTTCCTGCTACAAAAACTATAGGCACTAGGGCCTGGATTACCTCTACATGCTCCATCAGTATTGCATTTATATTAATCAGGCTCAGGGGTAGTCTACTTAACTAGTTTATAGTCTTAGTTTGTGATCATATATGTAACTCTAATTTTCTAAGTTCTTCTGCATTGCTGGAAAACAACAAGTGGCAATAACTTGAATAATTTTGAGACAGTTATTCAAAACTCTCTCATAACTCACATTCTTGTCATGCCTTATTGAATTCCTCCTCCTCCACAATTCCCATATGATAATTGTTGGAATTGTGTATAGAACTCTCCTCCCCCTCAAAGTATCAACATGTTTCCACCAATTTTGCATTGAGTGGGCTAGCACCCCTCCCTGTAACTTGAAACCTGCACAGACAACAAAATGCTTCCACAGCTTTTGGGATGTGGGAGCAGATAGGAAAAAATGGTTTATAGCCTCTTCCACTCCTGTGTCACAACAGACACACTTTGATACTACTGAGATACACATCCTCTTTAAAACATCATCAGTAGGTATTTTCTTATTTATCACCCTCCACAGGAAAAAAGATATCTTGTGTTGTAACCACCTCAACCAGACATATTTATGCCAATCCACCTTATTTCTTCTAGATCTAATAATCTGGTAAGCTGTTTTGACTGAAAAAAACCCCATCTGGGGAGCCCATCCACCAAGCCTTGTCATTAGAATCATTTACCCTTGGTTGGACTTCTGCAATAATATAATCAGCCATTTCAGGTGTCACCATTGCTGTCAATTCTACTTGCCTCCATCTATTATTAGTAATAAGGGATCCAACCTCAATTTCTTCCTCTTTTGCCACCTCCTCTTTAGTGTAGTAAAGAGCCCCCCACTTGGTCCAATTATCATACCAAAAACTAGAGATTCCAGCCCTAATTTGCCACTAAATATAGGGTTCTATATCATCTCTCACTTGTATCATACTCTTCCAAACATGTGATGCTCCATTGCTTGAGGCCAACAAAGGGTGGAACCTCTTACAGTACTTGTTTCCCATATAAGAACCCCACAGAGTGTCAATACCTGTTCTAAACTTCCATCATAGCTTCATCATCAAGGCTTTGTTGATGTCAAATAGGGATCTGATTCCCAAACCTCCTTCTATAGGATAGCACATTTTATCCCAAGATGCCCAGAGTTTTCTCCTTTCTGCACTATTATTCCCCCAGAAAAACTTGGCAAAAATTTGATGAATATTCTTAATCACAGCTTTTGTTGGGCTCATTGCAGACAACAAATAAATTGACATTGATTGTAGAACATGCCTGACAAGAATGAACCTTCCTTCAAAAGAAAGAAACTTGTTTTGCCAAGAAAGAATTCTTCTAGAAACCTTCCTGATCATATCTTTAAAGCAAGCATTTTTCTTTCTTCCACAATAAACAGGACATTTTAAGTATGTTATAGGAAAATCACCCTGCCTGATACCAGTGAGTTTCCTAACTCTTATTGAATAAATCAAAGGAGTGCTTTTATGAAGATAAAATAGACTCTTGATTTATTAATAAATTGCCCAGACACCTCTTCATAGTCTCTCAGGACCTTCATCATCAAGATAATAGAGCTTCTGTCCCCTGATCCAAACAATACAGTGTCATCTACATATGAGAGGTGATTTATCCTTGGACTCCACTTAGGGCAGACCATAACCTATGAATTTCTCATTATGTATAAGGTTATTCAGCCCCCTGGACAACACTTCTGCTGCAATTATGAATAAAGTGGGTGATAAAGGATCACCCTATTTTAACCTTCTGGAGGACCTAAAGAACCCATAGGACTGACCATTGATGAGCACAGAGTACAAGTTATTTGACACCAATCTCCAAACCCTGTCAATGATGATCTCAGAGAATCCAAGGGCCCTTAGGACTTTAGTCAAGAAGATCCAAGAGACCCTATCATAAGCTTTAGCCATATCTAGTTTAACAACTAAATTGATATGTTCCTTCCTCTTATTAATATCTCTGATAATCTCCTGAGCAAGCAACATATTTTCAATGATACTCCTTCCTTTCACAAAGCCTTTTTGATTAGGAGAAATAATTTTTGGTAGGAATTCCACCATTCTGCCATGTAAGACCCTAGAATCAGTTTGTTGATGAAAGAGGTTAAGCTTATAGGCCTAAGGTCTGTAAATGATTTAGGGCATTCATTTTTGGGAATGAGGACCAAGTTTGTATGAGATATAAATCTTGGTATCTCACTACCACAAAAGAAGGCTTGAACCACTCTTGTCAGATCTTCACCAATTATCTCCCAATGCTTCTGAAAAAACATTCCAGTAAATCCATCTGGCCCTGCCACACTGTTACCATTTAGTGCCCAAACAGCAGCCTTGACTTCCTCCATGTTTGGCAAATCTTTCATCTTTTTATTATCTACCTCTGTTATCAGTTTAGGAATGTGCCTCAACATTTCAAAGCTCTGATTCTGAGTATCTATGAAACTGATTTTGATAGAAATGGACTGCAGCTCCACCAATTTCCTTCTCATTACTGATTAAGTCTCCATTCCCAGCCTGAATTTCATGAATCTGCAACTTTTTCATTTTTCCTTGCACATAAGAGTGGAAGAATTTAGTGTTCTTATCCTCATGAATGAACCATTTCATTCCTGCTTTTTGTCTCCAATACTCCTCCTTTATCTTTAAGGACTGAATCAATTCAGCCTCAGCTTTCTTCAACTCTGCTCTGTTTTCTAGGGAAGGATCAATTTCCAGAGCTATTTCCTTAGATCTCACTATGTCATCCAGAGTGGCTCTTTGGATGAATATATTGCCATAAGTTTCGTTGCTCCATGAGGTTAAAGCCCTTTTGACCTTTTTTAGCTTAGAATTTAATACCAGAAATGGGTCACCACTAAAGTCAGCCTCCCAATTATTCTGAATTGTATCTAGGAATAAGTTGCGATTGCACCAGAAATTCAAAAACCTAAAAGGTTTAATAATTTCTCTTGCTGCACTGTTTCAGATCAGCTGTATTGGAGCATGGTCAGAACCCTGTCTAGCTAAATGTTGTGATTCAATCAGACGGCATGCATCCAAAAATTCAGCATTAACCAACCCCCTATCCAACCTTTCAAAGATACTGTCATCATTAATTCTCCCATTCCACCAGAGAACTTTACTTCCATCAATGCACAAGCAGCAATACACCGAGCAAAATCCATAGCCTCCAGTTGTGAGAATTGTAAACCACCCAATTTTTCTTCTTCATGAAGCACCATATTAGAATCACCCCCCCCCCCACCATCCATGGACAACCATTGATGTTGGTGCTTTCAAGTTCTTCCCATAGCCCCAACCTATCTAGGATACTACATCTTGCATACACTGAAGTTATGTAAAAAACCTTAGAAACCCAATAGAATTTCAAAGTGATGTGCTGTGGAGAGTCAGATACAGTAGACACTTCCTAGTAATCATTCCAAAAAGCCCAGATTTTACTAGAACAATTAACTACTACCTTGTCAAAACCCAAACTATCTTTATATTGATTTAGCTCATGTGGGGCCTGAAAAGGCTCCAGTAAAGCTATAAACGAGTACTTGTGTCTTCTATTAAGGTCAATTAGCCTTCCAAAAGCATTATGATAATTAACTGACCTTATATTCCAAAACAAGGCCTTATTAATCATTGATCACTACTCTGGCCTTCCCCGTATTGCTCCTTGTTTTCACTTGTAGTGAAATTATTTTTGATGTGGCTTTTTTTGCTGTCAGTGTTTGAACATGCCGAGGTGATAAATCCCCTTCTGAACTAACATATTGTATGTTCGTTTCTATCCCCTCTTCGTCCTGCTTTTCATGGGCATTTTCCATCTGAATGGCTTGTCCATTTCCTTGTTGTGTCGATAAGGCTTCCTCCCTTAATCCCTTATTCTCAATTAGCTTATCCCCACTCATGGAGATGCTATTAACATCTACACCTTTACTGTGTTGCTCTAATCCCTCCTTTCCTCTAGTTGGATTTTGTGGCTGATTCGAAGAATTGAGTGGCTAAACCTCTGAAACATCTGGCTTATTTGTATTCCCATGGTTCCCCACTGATGCATCTGGGACCTCCTTATTGTCATTCTTCCCTTGAGGAGACTTTGTAGGAGTCTTCTCTGCTTTTGTAGATCAGGAAACTTATCCTCAACCTACTTCTTGGTAGCTAGTTTCCCATATTTCTCTCTTTATTGGAGTGCCCTCCATCCACAGGCTCTGCATCTTTCGCTCCCTGGCCTTCTAAGGTCTCAAATTTATTTTGAACTTGCACTGTTCGGGCTTGCCACATTTGATCAGGTTGGTGAGGCCGCCCATTTTTCTTCTTTTGTATAGCAAAACCTTCCTTGGACTTGATTTCAGCCTTTTTTTCCTCTCTCTTCTCTGGTTGTTGCTTGTCCTCCTTTTCTGGAGCTGGTTCCTCTTTCTTTTGTTCCTCCTGGTTATATAATTCAGGATGCTTCACAAAGCATTGTTCCTCATCATCATCCTGAATTTTACATGTGGAGCAATATTTCGGTACATAATCATACTTTATGCGTATCCACTTCTCCAAAATCTTGTCAACCCCTTGTCGGATCCCTATCTTTATTCTCTTGGGGAATTCTCCTACAAGATCCACTTCCACTTTGACCCTTGCACAACTTGGACTCGTCTAATTCTTTGTGGCAATATCTACTTGCAAAGGTTTCCCCACTGTTGCAGCCAAAGAAAAAATAGCCTCCTCTCCAAAAACGTTTAGGGGTAACGATGGGAACGAGATCCATGCAACTGTTATAGTAGTCTCCTACTCCAGATTAAACATCGAATCTTATTTCAAAGTTCGCATAGGGTAGGACCTATTGCGTTGAGAATGTAAAAAGCCGGCTTTGAGAGCAGATGAACATAATCCTCCAAAAGAGTTACTCTAATGAAAATATGTCTATTGCTAAGTAAGCCAATATTACAGTCTCCTTTGAGTTCACATTGCTTAGGAATCAATTCTCGGAATTCCTGGATTTCGGGCCAACCGTATGAGAATTTGCCAATAACAACATATTGCAGGCTTTCATTGACTATCATCTGATCAACTTTCACTTGATCCCAAAGAACAATAGGTTCACCATGCAAATATGAGATCAGTTTCAGGGGTATTGGTTTCACCGCTGCTTGGGATGGTTTTAACAGATTTGCAAACGTCACAGGTGCTGAGGCTGACTGACCAACTCCAGGAGGGGGTTGGCCGACTGTCGGGACGGCCATGATTGGAAAGCCAGATTTCAATGGTGGCGGCTTATCTAGAGTTTAGTACAGAGCGTTTTTGCTAAGATTTTTGTTCTAGTCAACTAGTCTGTCAACAGAAATCATTAAACAAAAAGGTGTGTTTCTGGTAGTTGGTTTGAATAGAGATCAGCTATCACACGTCGTTTAGAAAACTGATGATGCACCAGCTGAAAATCTCATACAGGTCTTTTCACTGAACACTGATGATACAGAGTAAATCCCCATTGGAGAGTTAGAATTTGTCCACCCAAAAAAAGGATTAGTATAGGATGGATTTTCACCAGAAGGGTGAGGAAGAAGCAAAAGTAGAAAGAATGCAAAAGGCAAAATAATCATAAGAATACCTTTCTTGAAAAGGAAAATGATATTTGGCGACAAACATATGTATTTGAGTATCATTTACCTCGTTCACCACTGCTTGTTTACCAAGTCCCACCGCTACCTTACCGGATAGCCTAGAAATGCTAATGTTTCCAATACTAGATTAATTGATCATCTTCTCGGCCAATCTCTAAGAATCGCATTGTTCATCCATAACATAACCATATCACTCCATCATATATGTGCCTCCTCCCCGTTACAAGAGGACCTACTCCCTAGAGCATGTCTCTTCTGCCCTTACGTTAATTGCTAATGTGCCCCCACCCTTATATAGTGGCACCTTGTAGCTCCCACTGCCCATACACCAACTCCTAGATTCACAAACCCTTTGCTCAAGTCATCCATCCCACTCCCCGTCTAGCTTGAAAGTGCTTATTTGTTGGACATCCACATTCTCCTCTCTCCACCTTCAAAACTTGCATTATTCATCACCCACCTGAACCTACACCACTTTGTTCTAGATTTACTCGTTTTTCCTTTAAATTTAAACCACAATATCCCTGACAACCAACGCAAACAGAAAACTCTTAATAATCAACTTAAGCAAACTTTTTTATACTTCCTTTGTAATTCAAATAAATGTCAACTAGATGAAAAGGAAGGAGATGACTATGGGACTAGGAAAGGGGATAATTTTATTTGAAATTGTTAGGGAACAAACAGGCGATAGCAGAAGCGCGATAAGGATCGGGATTTGATATTGAAAAGTATAAAATAAATTGAGCAAGATAATAAAATGGAGGCACAGA
>JAOTQJ010000002.1:5180879-5191245 GCA_025642045.1 Solanum sejunctum | reverse complement strand
AAATTTTTATCTGGATAATTTTAAATCAACCAAGTTAAATTTAAAGATTAATTTATAATATTATTTTTATAATAAAATATATGAAAATCTTTAAATGGTAATCTATTTAATATATTGGAAAAATATAAAGAGCATAAGTTTATATAATAAAACCTTACTTAAATTCTGTAAAAATAATTTATGAATTAAGTGGAACAGAAAAGTAGTAACTTTTTTTTATTTTTAGAATTATATTTTATTTAGGAGCCACGTTAAGTTAATAAAATTGAGACGTGTAAAAAACTGCTATTGCAGTAAAAATTAAATATTTACTATTTTGTATTTTTTTATTTTCTCATTTTTTAAAAATCGGAATGCATTAAAAATGTGATTAGTGGGGATATACATTTTTTTTCTAGGTTTAATTTTCTAAAAAGTAATATTAATATATAATTCATTTTAACATAAATAATAAATATATTCTAAATATTTTTAGTCTATTGTTATATGTGTTGGTTTATAAAACTTTATCTGGGCAGTTTTAAATCAACCAAAGTAAATTTAAAAATTAATTTATAATATTATTTTTATAATAAAATATATGAAAATCTTTAGATGATAATCTATTTCTATTGAAAAAATATAAAGAGCATAAATTTATATAATAAAACCTTACTTAATTTTGTAAAAATAATTTATGAATTAAGTGGAAACAGGAAAGTAGTAACTTTTTTTATTTTTATAATAATATTTTATTAGGAGCCACGTTACGTTAATAAAATTGATATGTTCTTTTGACAATGTTGTATAGTGATTAAATTCTTATTTAAAGTTAGTTAAATATTATATTGTAAATGTTTTTAAATTTAATGTTAGAAACGGTTATATATTGTTATATTTTGTTTTTATAATTGAATTTATTATTTAAAGTTACTATTTTGTTTTTAGAATAATTGAATCAAGAAATAACTAATTTTAACTAATTGTCCTAAGATGCCACATGGCTTATGTATTAGACAGCCAAGTGGCTTATGTATTAGGCTGTCAAGTGGTTTAATGTGGTGATTTTATCTTTTCCTTTTAATAATAATAATAATAATAAATAATAATAATAATAATAATAATATATCTAGATAGATGTGCCACAATCAGGTTCTTTATGTTCAATATGTCCAGAATCTTTAAAGCGTGCCTACCTAATATACCCAGAAATTCAAATAATTTACAGCTGCAAGATACTTGGGTTATTGATCACTTAACAGTCATGACATGTTTCTTACCACTTCCAAGAGTGCTAACATTGTAAGTACATAATTCTCCTTCATCATACCAGTCCTTTATCGAAACCAATACTGATTTTTTTCATTCATTTTGAAACGTGTCAAATATAGTTGGAGTGTATACCTCCCTAACATGAATCAGTAAAGGAAGTTTCACCTTTAAAATAGATATTCTTGAGTCATGTGAAAAGTTGACATATTCTTATTGACGCATTTATCATCGGCTGATCGTTAAAAAAGTTTAAAAAGTTGAACATTATCCAAATCAGATTTCAATATCCTCTTAAAGATCAATTAATACTCTCACTTAATTGTGTGTGTCGCATACCTGTTGAGAATATATTTCTTCCATATATCATGGACCATTTCTCCCCTACAGCAAACGTATTTTTCAACCAATTACTATCCTCAAGATCATATTTCTCAACCATTTCCTTCCATGTACTTAGAAACTCCTCCTCATACTCATGATGTAATGACCCGGATATTGCAGGACTTCATCGGAACTAAAAATGTTATTTTTGGCAAAATTTAGACCAAATTTCACATCAAGGGAGACTACACAGTCCGTGTGAGGTCACACGGCCCTGTGCGGCCTCCAGTGAAATAATACTTGGCCTTAATTTTGAGTGTGTGGTCTTGGTGTGGAGTTTCGGGTTAAAGCACATCATATTTGAACTCCACACGGGTCGTGTGACACTTCACGGACCGTGTGGAGGGCCGTGGGATGGCCTTGAGCTTGAAAACTCCATGTTCGGAGCAAAGTATGGTCAAACGGCCACCTTCATGGACCGTGTAAAGGCTCATGGACCATATAGCCAACCGTATAGCTTCCGAAATGAAATTTTTTCTAAGTATAGAATCACTGTCTCGTAACTTATCGTGAATATTTTTTCCAAGTGTAGGCATACTAACACCTACACGACCCGTGTAGCTCCACATGGGCAGTGTGGTCCTTCCGTGTGGGTGGCTTTTGCTTAAAAATTTCTAAGAGTTAAGTCATGGTTCTAAACTTCCGTAAAGAGAAGAATTTTGTATAAGTGTGGGTATACGGGCTAGGTACACGAACTGTTTAGTGCCACACAGGCCGTGTACGCTTCCTTAAAGTGACGACGGGTAATTTTTTCATCCGTTTATTAATTGTATTTTCGTAAATATAATTTATTCTAATGACTTTTTGGGACTTCCCATGCTATCTTAAGACTTCTTAATGGCCTAAACCTCATTCCTAATATTCAAATTCACTCCTCACATTTGAAAAACACTCTCAAACTCCTCTCAAGAACTCTTGTGGAATTCAAGCTTAGGGATCAAGGCAAACTCAATTCTCTTTCAAATTTCTCTTGAAACGTCTTTGTTTGGTCAAGGTATGAGGGTTTGAACCTTGATTCCTTTTCAAGGAGACGCAAACAATTTTCAAGCAATTTTCATGAATTCTTAGTTTACTTCAAATTGGAGTTTTAAATATTATGATTCCTTAAATTTAACTAATATATGAGTTAATGTTTATCTACTGACTTTAAGTTAATTTAAGTTACAAAATGATGAATCACATTGCATTTATGAAGTTATGAATATGTATGTCCCTTTAAGCTTATTTTTATGTATAGGTAGTCAATATTATGTTTTTAAATTGAATTTTACTCATGTTTTACTTGAAATCTTACAATGTATTGTTGAAATTAGTTTGAATCTATATTACACATGTCATTCTCACATTATTCATAGCATATTCATTCATGTTCATGGGATTTTATGAAAATTATGAAGCAGATTAACCCCAATTATGTTTATATATATGATTTTGACAAAATATTAGTTATGTCAAGAATGTAATCACATATATGTCTATTGATTATGGCTCATTGAGCATTTTCGGTACTTGCACCATCTTGTATATTTGAATGAGCTATTCCTATGCATGAGTATTATAAATTATGAATTGGCATTTGAGCTTAAATATGAATTATTATGAATGATGTTTGACCTTTAGGCCTAAGAATGCATTGAAATGATTTGATAAGACTTAATCCTCTTTGAAAGCATGTATATGCATATTTCTAAGTATTCTTGTGGGGATGACTTAGCACCAATGGATTGAAGGTCCTCTCTTTCCTTGCACTATGTGCCTAGCATAGGTTATGAGAATTGCATCCGGAATGGGTGATGTTCTCATGAGGTGAAGTATCATGTAATATATGTAAAAATCCTATCCGAAATGGGTGATGTTCCCATAAGGAGGTTGCTTCATACGAAAAGGGTGATGTTCCCGTAAGGTAATGGTTTACCTTTGGCAAGTAAACAACCTCTTTACCGATGAGGGGATTTCATTGGGATTCCAAATGCTAGCTCGCTTGGTCTTACTCATGTCACTTGAGGTCACATCCCCACTATATATGAGCATTTGCATCTCCTGAATCATGAATTTCATAGCAACTTGTTATATTACGTCTCTTACGATATATCTCTTTCTATATTATGTGCCCTTGTCATCTAACATTGCATGCAGGTTTTGGTAAGTCATATGCATTGCATCCCGCATACTTAATACATTCAAACGTACTAACACATACTTTGCCTATATGATCTCACCATGTAGGGACCGAGGAGCCTATTTATCCATTGTATGATGTTTAGCTGGATCTTAAGTTTTGCTAGTTGTGGTGAGTCCTATCTTCCGAGGACGATCCACCAACCTTCTACTTATAATGCTTTTTATTTCTTTTATTTATTTGAGGATACGCCTCGGGTATGCCTTGGCCCCCGACTATCTTATGTTAGAGGCATTGTTGGACATCTTGCACACTCTTTATGTTACATGCTAAGTGTTGTATTTGGAATCTTTCTTATGATTACTTATGGATTATATTGATATGAAATGATTCTATGTTATGTGCCAAAAGATCTTAAGTCCCAATTTGTCCACATAGAGTGAGTTATACTTATTGACCCCTTAGTCTTTATGTATTATGTGTGATGTGATTCCATGTTAATCCCTTTCACTTTGATATCCCCATAGCGTGATTCCTATTTTCCCATCCGTTAGAACTATGTGTTTACTATTTGCATACGCTTCTGAACCGATGATGTGATTATGGGTACTTTGAGGCTTGTTTGAAAACTCTCGGGTTCCCATTCGCCATGTCACTCTTAGGCCCTAGGTTCAGGTCGTGACATAATCATATAACAATTTGCTAAAATCTCTTGGAAATGATGCATTAATTAGCTCTAAAGATATGATTAAGATGTTTGAATGCATTCTTTTCCAGATGTCATACACAAAGGCGATGATACATTTGTGGCATTACTAATGAGATAGCAACAGATATAGTGGGATCTTGATCAATAAAAAATGTTTCTGGTTTATCTGCAAAAATAATCCTAAAGAATGCATTAGAAAGTTATTGAAATGATTTAGTAGATTCTTCGTATAGAAGGGCTGTACTAAATATAATCATTTCCCTATGATTATTTAAACCAACAAACAATCCCAAAAGGTCAACTAGTTATCAAACCATCATCCTCTAATTGTAAAGAATACCTAAAAGCAAGATCTTCTAGTGTCTTTTTCTTAAAATAATCATCCGAACTACGAGCCACTCCATGTTTCAAAAAATTTCTTTTGTTCCGAAGATGATTCTTTTGATCTCTTTTTGTGTATATTAGAAAAGATTGTCCCCAACTTGACGAGCAACATAGTCAAATGAAGCATTGGGACGTATTCCTAAATCATCTAATAGGTCAATTTCATATGCTTAAGCAACTTTTATCTTTCTTTGTGATGGTAACATATGAGTCAAAGAAGGAACAAGAGGATGATTATGTTTGTCTTCAAACGAAGTGATACGAAACATTCCAATTGGTTGACACACCCTATCCAAGTTTTATTTTTATATTTTTGAATTGTTATATGCCTTGTTTGTCTGTGTTTCTATGCCCTTCTTTATAACATGTCAATTTTCTTTAAGTCACGTGCCTTTGAACTTTGTTTTCGTTAGCATATTATTTTTGTATTGCTAAAATCAATTACACCAGTATATTGATTATAATATTCATATGCATGCTCATCCGAATCGAATTCCATCCCGAGGTGTATGGGCACATTACATTCACTTTGAGGCTCTAATCCTATACCCATAAATCTAAATTACAAACAATATAAAGAAGATAAATAATCATTAATCTTAAAGTTAAAAGGAAACTTAGTCTTAAATTTTAAAAAGTTAATTATAAAACAAGTTAAAATGATGATTTACATACCTATGTGGGATAATTCATGAGATGGTAAAGTGGATTCTAATTTTAAAGTGGCAAATAGAAAGCAAACGTAGGAATCATGTATTGTCTATACTTGGAGGAGTTTTCTTTTTAACTAAGAAGAAATATGGAGTGAACTAACTAAGAAGATATCTAGAGAGAAAGTCTTACTGCTTCATTAGAGAATAAAAAAGAAGTGAAATAAACAAGTTCAAGGTATGACTACAGACACCATTCTTTAGTCAATTTATGGCGTGTGCTTTAAGGATGATAAATACTCACTTTTTTGTTATTCTTACTTGATATTCTCTAAAGGTTTAATTGAGGCATTTCATCAAACATGCTGTCGAGTGTAGACAATTTTTCATAACGAAAATTACAACTATAAGAAGAGTCTACAAATTGATTTTCTTGTTCTTTGTAATATTTTGTTGTTCTACCTTATTAGTGATATAATTTTTTCTGTTTGTTGACTAATGCATCATTTTCAACAAAAAGAATTTTTCACAATAAAATATTTCTGATTTTTCGCAACCAGCCAAAAATCTTAGCGACATTCCTGGATTCTTCCTAATCTTACCTAATTGATATAAAGCAAGGAAGACGTACTTTAGCTGAATCATGGTTTAGGAGTTTATTTTGGTTAGACAATTATTAACCCTTTGATCTTCAAGTGGACAAATGTAAGAAGATAGAAGTGTATTGGACAAGTTGGACAGTTCCCCTATTAAAGGGGAGCCAAGTCCCCAAAGGTGAATATGTAAACCTCATTTTTGCTTTTCATTTTTCACATTGATAGAGTTGTATTACCCATATAATTTAAATTGGACAAAGTATATAAGGATTAGCCATTATATTTTATATAATGTGATTGAGATCGACTCAAGCGATTGAGTGAAAGGCATGATAAGTGAGTGAGTTCGACTCGCGAACGATTAGCAAGAGAAGGATCAATCCTAATTAAGATCAATTCAAAGAAAACAGAGATGACTTAAATGAAACAAAAAAGTAATAGTAATAATATCAAACACAAAAATTCTATTTTTTTAAGAGTTTAATACCATACCAAATAGGGAAAAAGCATCTGACAAATGAAGAATACACTGGGAGAAGAATCCCTAGTTTTTTTCACCCCTTAGTTTCCCATAGTACTCACGTTGATATCTGTTTATAGATGATTGTCGTCTTCAAATTTCTTATTGTTGAAATTTGGCTACAAGTTTTTCAATAATGTTGGCTACCAAATTTGTTCAAGATTGGCTGCCTAATTTGTCAAATTAGGCATGTCATTCTTGGACACCAACTTTGCCAACTTTGTTGAGTTTTTTCAACAATTGTAGGTAAAGTTTTGCCTATAGAAGAAGAACTTAAGCTTCTTCATTTTAACACACCAAGGAGAGGAAAAACAAGGAAGTAGAGAGAAAATTTGTAGAGAGTCTAAAAATTTGTGAAATATACATTGTGTATTTTGTGAGTGTTGTAATACTCCTTTTATTATTATCACTCCACTCCACATATATCACCGAGTGATACACAAAAATTATATCCTCATAGTGCTTAGGCCCAATGAGGTTTGTTGTACACTTCTCCATTATAGTGATATTTTGCTAGTCGTCGTCCATGGATGTAGCTTAATTTTTTTTGGGTGAACCACATTAAATATGTGTCTCCATTTATTAGCTTACCCAATTTATTTATACTTTTCAATATCAATCCCGATCCTTATCACACTTTCGCTATCGCCTGATAATCCCTAACAAGTGGTATCAGAGCTCAATCATAATAGTCACAAATACTATATAAGTACTATTCATACATACAGTCACTATTCATACATACAACAGTTTTTTAAGATGGCTTCTGTTACAAAATTTGATATTGAAAAGTTTGATGACAAAATTAGTTTCTATAGCTGGAGAGTCTAAATGAAGGTCGTTCTCACACAGAACGGGTTGAAAAAGGCTCTTGAAGGGGAGTCCAAAAAATCCGACTCTATGACCAATGAGCAATGGATGGAGTTGGATGAAAAAGCTTTATCAGCAATCCAACTTTTTTTATCCAAAGAGGTGCTCCGCGAGGTGGTTCACGAGGCTAACGCTACAGGACTTTGGCTCAAGTTTGAATCTCTCTACATGACCAAAAGTCTTGCAAACAAACTCTAGTTGAAAGAGCGTCTGTACAAGCTCCGTATGGCTGAAGGTACTCCTATTCAATCTCATCTTAATGAGTTCAATTCCATTATTATTGACCTAGAAAATCTAGAAGTTAAAATTGATGATGAGGATAAAGCTGTCTTATTGGTCGTCTCTTTACCGTCTACCTATAAACACTTCAAGAAAATAATGTTATATGGAAATAATGATACATTATCTTTAGATAATGTCAAATCTAACTTGTTGTCCAAAGAAAAATTTGATCTTGAAGTTCGTTCTGATGATAAAGCCAAAGGGTTGTCTGTTAGAAGTAGAACGATTGAAAAAAGGAGTACAAATAAAAAGTAGTCTAGGTCTACGGGACGTAATTCCAAATCCTGTCACTATTGTAAGAAAACTGGGCATGAAATTTTTGAATATTATAAATTAAAAAATAAAAAGAAAAGAGAAGAAAAATCAAATCAACCACAGAAATCTGCTACTGAATCCAGTGTCATTGAAACTGAATCTGATGGTGACATATTATTGGTTACTTCTAAAAAGAGGAGTAAAACTAAGTGGATTCTAGATACTGGCTGCACCTATCATATGTCTCCTCATAGGGACCGGTTCACCACATATGAACCTATCAATTGTGGTGTTGTCTTGATGGGAAATGATCCTCAATGCAAGGTTGTTGGTATTGATAGTGTGCAGATTAAGACCCATGATGGTTGTATCGGGATATTGACAAATGTGCATCATATTCTTGATTTAAAATATAATTTAATTTCTTTAGGTACTCTTGAATCTCTTAGTTGTAAGTACTCAGCTGAAGGTGGAGTTCTGAAGGTGTCTAAAAGTGCCCTAGTTCTTATGAAAGCAAACAAACACGGTAGCTTGTATGTCTTGCAAGGTTCTACTATCACAGGATTAGCAGCTGTGTCCATATCCTCATTATCTGATCATTGTCCAAAGACAAAGGAAGAGAAAGAACATATATCAAACGTTCTTTATTCTAGTGTTGTTGGCAGTCTTATGTATGCAATGGTTTGCACTAGACCTGATCTTGCATATGCGGTTAGTATAGTGAATCTCTATATGCACAATCCTGCAAAGGTTTATTAGGATGCTATTAAATGGATCTTTCGATATTTGAAAGGTTCTTCTAATCTTGGCTTGGTGTTCGATAGAAGCAAGACAATATCACAAGATATTGTTGGATTCGTTGATTCTGATTATGGTGGTGATCTCGATAAATGAAGGTCTCTCTCTAGTTAAATCTTCAACTTATGTTCCATTGCTATCAGTTGGAAATCATCGCTGCAATCTATTGCAACTTTTTCTACTACAGAGGCAGAGTACATTGCAGCCACAAAAGGTGTAAAAGAGGCTACTTGGTTATATGGTCTTGTTATTGAGCTTAGTGTCATGCAAGATACAACTGTTGTATTTTTAGATAATCAAAGTTTTATTCATCTTACCAAGAACGATACCTACTACTCCAAGACAAAGCACATCAGTATTAAATACCATTATATCATAGATACTATTGCTGCTGGAGAGATTACTGTAAAGAAAGTTCAACATATCTAAAAGTCCAGCAGATATGTTAACCAAGTCATTGCTTGTTGCTAAGTTTGAGCATTGCTTGAACTTAGTTGGTGTTTTCAGTATCAAATAGCTCTTTGGAGCTTTATACGACGATGAGCATTTTGTAAAACTTAGTTCAAAGTGGAGATTGTTGAAATCTGGCCACAAGTTTTTCAACAATGTTGGCTACCAAATTTGTTCAAGATGAGCTGCCTAATTTGTCAAATTAGGCATGTCATTTTTGGCCACCAGCTTTGCCAACTTTGTTGAGTTTTTTCAACAATTGTAGGCAAAGTTTTGTCTATGAAAGAAGAACTTAAGCTTCTTCATTTTAACACACCAAGGAGAGGAAAAACAAGAAAGTAGAGAGAAAATTTGTAGAGAGTTTAAGAATTTGTGAGATACACATTGTGTATTTTATGAGAGTTGTAATACTCCTTTTATTTTTATCGCTTCACTCCATATATATCACTGAGTGATACATAAAAATTATATCCTTGTAGTGCTTAGGCCCAGTGAGGTTTGTTGTACACTTCTCTATTATAGTGATATTTTGCTCGTCGTCGTCCGTGGATGTAGCCTAATTTTTTTGGGTGAACCACATTAAATCTGTGTCTCCATTTATTACCTATTTCAATTTATTTATACTTTTCCATATCAATTCTGATCCTTATCGCGCTTCCGTTATCGCCTGATAATCCCTAACACTTATGGTAGAGAAGAGTATGTTGGATAATGAGTAAATAATGGTGGATTCAGTTTTGATGAATTGAGTATAAATCAATTAAAGTACTACTGTTGAACTTCAAATGCACCCTTTATGTAATTAAAATATTACTACGTTATGGTTTACTACAGTGACAAAACGCAAACTAACTTTATAGTTAGGATGTAACACTCCACACCTTGCACTACTAGTATAATTTAAATGAAGCGTGGCATGGCTTGGACAAATTGGCGCTAAATTTAAAAGTGCTTGAATCTCATGTTAATGGTCAATATGTGCGTCTAACGCTAAAAAGGTCGAGTGTATACATGTTTTGTGTCAAATTGAGTAGATTACGACCTTAAATGAAGTAAGAGAATTGAGGTGCTTGTAGGACTTAGTAAGCTAGCAGGTGAGTC
>JAOTQJ010000002.1:5150133-5180779 GCA_025642045.1 Solanum sejunctum | reverse complement strand
ATCAGTTGATGATCATCATAAGCAAACATAACCCAAAGAAAACAAGACCAAATAGAGATATGTAATAACCAACAAAACAACTCAAGACGCAGGAACAAGCTTGAACAAAGATGCAAAACATTGTCATACCCACTGGACTAATATTATTACAACGTTCATTTTAAGAATATGCTTCAAACGATAAACTCATTCGGCAGAGTAACAACATAGCATGGTTTTCGGCTGAAACTACTGCTTCATATCTAAAATACTCAGCACATGACACAAAGCCTTATTGGTTAAACAAAACTCTAAATACAAACAGAACAACATAATATGCAAACTAAACAATGAATATGATCCTATGATTCCAGGAAGCATCTTAACAGCATCTAACAACAGTCACAACTTTGTCATAGTTAAACCAGATATCAACGACATACTTAACCAAACATAGTCGATTCAATGCATTTTAACTAGAATATCATTTCCCACACAACTAATCACAGCCAGAATCATTGCACATATTGTCTATAAGAAAAAAAGTCGAATGAGACAAAACATTTACCTTTTGGGGGGGGCAGCAAACTGAGACGACGAGCTTAACAGTGAACTTCGATACCACCAAAGAGCTCATTTCGAATTCTTTGACTCGAAGAACAGATGTTCTGGTTTTAATAGCCTCAATCGATGAACCTTTCGGATAGCTAAGGAATTTCTAACTGTTTCTCTTGAATTGATGAATGTCGCCTCTACTCCGTCTTTTTCTTTCGTTCTCTAACTCGTTCCCCCTTAAATCGAAGAAGAAGAGGGATTATAAAGGTGAAAAATAGAGCAATGGCTCTATTCGACAGGGGAGTATGGGTTTTTGGAATCCTTCAGGCACGCGAGGGACAAACGACAATGGGGATGGTATGATGGATTTGTCAGACACAACAGAGAAATCATGAGTGCGATCTGATTTTGGTCGAGTGTTTGGTGTGATGGCGTCTGGTTTCAGGTTTGAGGAAAAATGTGAAAGAGAGGAGAAGAAGAAACGGGTGAGGGATAACGAAGGGATCGGAGGAGGGGAACGAGGATGGAAAAGGGGTCGGCGGCGGCTAGGGTTTGTGAAAGTTTTGGTTTTGCTGGTTTTTGATGATGATGATTAATTTGACACCATGGAGGGTAAAAATTGGGTATCAACAATCACATGACGGTGAATGAGCCTATGTTCACCTTCCATACTTTTAGAATTTAGGGAATTCAATCCCAACATGAGTTGATCCAATCAACCTATCATGAGAACAAACAATCTTGAAGAATTTTTTATTTCTTCAATATATGTCTAATGAGTAAACTTCAAGTTTACCATGACATGTGCGTTTTGCTATAGTAAATTTTTGATTTACTATTACATGAATAAATTTCAGATTTCTTACTCAGGGAGTAAATTTCAAGTTTATTTCTTCTCAACTACTCTACTTCTCGTAGAAGTGAGTTGTGATTCCTTTTAAATCTGTAAATGCATCTATCATTTGATTTGCAATTTTTGTATGTGAATGATCTTTTGTACTTCTTGCTCACAAATAGAAGCACATGAATCAAGATGAGACAATGATGAATTTTTTCACAAAATTTCTCTTTTGATATTATTATCTTCTTCCCCTAATTTTGAGAAAAGTGTCTTATCAAACCGACAATCTGTAAATCGAGTAGTGAACATATGTTCAATTAATGGTTCAAGATATCAAAACAATGGAGGATGATTCAAACTCAACATAAATTTCTAATCTTATTTGAGATCCCATTTTTGTGCGTTGTGGTGGTGCCATAGGCACATATACAACACATCAAAAAATTCTTAAATGGGATATATTAGGTTCTTGACCCAAAATCAATTGTAATAGAGAGTGCTTATGATAATTTATCGATTTGAGATGAATAAGTGTTGCAACATGCAAAATTACATGTCCCCATACAGAAGTAGGCAATCTAGTTTTCATAAGCAATGCTCTTGCTATCAATTGCAAGCATTTAATTAATGACTTAGCAAACCCATTTTGAGTATGAACATGAACAACATGATGTTCAACTCTTATCCCAATGGATAAACAATAGTCATTAAATGCATAGGATGAAAATGTTGCAGCATTATAAGGTGAATGGACTTAATCTGATTAGAGATTGTGTTCGTAATCATATTATTTGTGCCAATAATTTTACAAATGTCAAATTATGATATGACAATAGGCACACATGAGACCATCTAGATGAAACATCTATTAGGATCATAAAATAACTAAACTTTCCACTAGGTGGGTGAATAGGTCCACAAATATCTCCATGTATATGTTCCAAAAATGCAAGGGATTCAATCCCAACTTTCATTGGTGATGGTCTCACAGTCAATTGTCTTGGTAACATGCAATACAAGAAAATTCATCATTTAAAAGAATATTTAGACTTTTTAATGGATGTCCATTTGAATTTTCTTTAATTCAAATTATTATCAAAAATTCTCACTCTTTATGAATGGAACACAATCACCTTAACATATCAATTTATGATAGTTTGATTACCCATTCCATGTTCACGTGCATTATTCAATCACTTGTCTTCTTTCAGACATTATGTATTGCTACCACATTCACTTTAGAGAATGGAGCATTGGAACAAGTTTTATGACTTTTCACCAAAAGCACATTATTTTGCTTTTGTTATCATTATATCATTCATATGTGCATTGGGATTTGAACCTAACATCTTAGATCATAAATTGATGGGGCTTGAACCCAACATCTTATTATCATGCTTTTGGACGTATGACCATCTTCAAGTGATCATAGCTTTCTTTTATGATTTTCCACAAAACAAGTGGATCTTTAATTGTGAGATATTCATATTTTCAAGATTTTATAAAGATGATGATACAAGAATATCGTAACTTTAACACAGTTATGTTTTGATATTTTATTTTCATTATCAATGTGTCTCCGAGACAGATAACATCCAATACCCATAAAGGGTAGTTCTTGCCCAAATTATGAAGCGCAACAAACTCAAATTTCATAAGGTTAGTTATATAAGTAAAGAGAAAATAAATAAATAAGTAAATAAGTACCTTAACCTTGAAACTTAACCTTCACTAATCTTGAAATCTAACATTCACCTTTTAACACGATAGAGTCTCGTGCTGATAAGGTTAATCATATAATTGAAGATGAAATAAATAAATAAATAATATCTTAGCCTTGAAACTTAACCTTTATTCTTTTAAGACAGTAGAATCTCGTGCTAATAACGTGTTATGAAATTGTATAAAACAATACAAAGAATAAAGTAGAAGAGAAGAGAGAAGATTTCTTATTGCTCTTGAATAATATTGAGGCGTCTAAATAATATTGAGGCGTCTATTACAATGAAGGAAGTCCTTATATTTATAGGAAAAAAATTGACTTGGTCTCTAAGTAAGAAATTGAATTGGTCTTTAAGTAGGATTCCTAACTCTTAAAGGAATTTACATAAATAGACATTCATCGTAATAGAATATGTTTATAACAAAATTAGGTTTATTTTACGTATTTTTTTTCAATTTATTTTTGTAATAAAAGGCCCAGTGACCGTATTTAACCAAAAAAATTATTGTAGAATTTAAAAATTTAAATAGCAAATTATTTACAAATGACAAAGTAATAAAATGATACATAGGAGGCTGCATCCTCTCCTATTAATATAATATATAAAAAATATAGATATAGGTATACTTCATTAGGCTAAGGAACGCCAGCGTCCCGTCCACGTTACCAATTAATTGTATTTATGCCCTTCTCTCTATAAATTCAAATCCCAAATCCATATAGTCACAAACTCGTTCCATTTATGCATTCCCGCCATTTCCTTAGCTTCTCTCTTCCTAGTGAAGTTTCGCTCCTGCATTCTACTCGCTTTCCTGCTTAACCTACGTTGCCACAGATGGAGGTGTCGTTTGCACATGATCGAGGTACCAAATAATCATCTACTACACTTGCACACTCAGAATGAACTTTGTTCAATTGTCTATTTGCATTTTTGATGTAACTTGTTTTTGTGTTTCTGAAAATCGGATCAAATGATTGAACTGTCATGTGAGAAGATGGTAACGAGCAATCCCAGATAATATCATCTATGCCTGAATTGTCAGAAGAGGAAGAGTCTACGGTAAAGTACAAAAAACTTGTGTGGAGTTCATAACCTATTTCATTGTGAAAATCGCTTTGCAGATAGCAGAATGTAAGACATTTCGCTCTTAGTCATCATTTGAGATATAGTAATTTAACACATTTTCTAAGACAAATTTGTGATCGGTGTTTTTCAGTTTGTACTTGTGTGTTTGGTTGTGCATAGGGCACTCGGATAGGCAAAATTAAAATTAGTCCTCAACTAGCTGATTAATGTACTGAAATTAGATTGCATTATGTAAGTGAGCATCTGTTCAGCAAGTAGATACAGAAATCTGCCTGAGGAAGCAGACATTGGATTGGTCTTAATATCTAAAGATTGTTATTCTTATCCAGAAATGGATAGATTTAAATAATCAAATGTTGTTTGAATCAATAAATGAGGCTTTATTATAAGCTCATGATCTATGTTAATTTGATATCTGAGAATTTTTAGCCCTGTGGATCATCCAATTTACGTTGCTAAATAAACGAAAGCATTTGAAAATTCTTGTCAGGACATTACACGATAAGTTTTACTTCCAGTGCCTGTTTAATTGAGGACTGAGTAGTTCCTAGTTAATTGATTTTAGATGATAATTTTAATGGATATGATGTAATTTTTTGTTTACCATTCACTTTGGCAAGTTGAAACTCATTATCTTCTGTCTGTTCATTTTCAAGTCTTTGCATGGTGGTAATGATTTTCTTGCTGTTCTCACGAATTATTCTTATTATGTTTTGGAGCAAAAATATTGGTGCTTGCTACACTCAGGCACAAAATGTTGCTATTTCACTTCTTGAAGCTTTACTTGAAAAAACCCAGTTCTCTTTCTTACATTCAATCTAATTGATATACAATTACAAGTGACCTGATATTTATAACTTTTGCCATTGTGACTTATAATGCAGGTTTATATGGCATGTGTTATGCATGGACACAGGTGATTGGTAATGTTTACGATTCTGTTAGAATGTCGGCAGTTGCTTTGGGACCTTCTTGAGTGGATGAACTCGAGGAAAAGAAGCAATGATTATAATTATATATACCATCTTCATATGCTATACATGTCTTTAAAAACAAGACTCAATCTGATAATTAGCTTGTACATTGATATTTGAGTAAAAACAAGAGGGGAAAAAAGTCAATAGAAGGAAAGGAAAATCTTCCTCTTGAGATTGATTGTAGAAAAAAAGTGTTTGTAGGATGTGGAAACAAAAAAGAGATGCTAGCAATAGAGTCGAACGCTGAATTAGTAATTGACTAACAATTAAACTATTCTTCAAGGATTGGAGTTTCCTATTATGATGCCACTACACGCCAACTCCATGTATTGGAAATCTGGGAGGATGGAAGTCATGAATTTTCCTTGGTTGATATGGGTATGAGCTCTTCTTTTACATTCTTGAGGAAGCGTTAGAGCATCCACAAAATATTCAAGAGAAACTGCTCTAGAGCAAACTTGATTTCTTGTTTTATGCATTTTATATGACATTCACTTAAAGTTGGATTCCTTTTCAGTTAAATATCAGGCTAAACCTGGAACAATCTATACCAGTACTAAAAGTGAGGAATCGTTTTTGTCAGCCTTACAGAGAAGTGGTACGTGTTCAGATTATCATTGGCTTGTTGATCTTTCTGCTTGTGGAAGCATTATCTTCTCTCTGATGTGACACAGATGGTACAAGTGATGCTCCTTCTGTAAAGCTTGTGAAAAGTTCATTATTTAGCCATGAGCAAGCATGGCACAGGTATGCAACAGTGGAAAAATATTGCAGTGAGTTTCATTTTCTTTGTTTCCCTGTCATTTTGTTTGCTTGTCCAAGTCAAATATAGTTCTGGCATGGAAAGTCCTTTGTGCATCAAAAGCAGTATCTATCTGGTAAAGCATATGCGATTCAGATGTCATTATAAATGTTTATACCTGGCTGACATAGTGAGACAAACTACCTCAGTGCTACTTTCAGTTGTTCATTGGAGAGTAAAGTACCTTAGGAACATATGTGGTAGTGGATAATAGTGGACTGTAGGATTTCTATTTTCTTCACAGGGGAGGTGCAGCCTTAGGATTTAAGTATTTTATCTTGCATATTGAGTTCTATAGGTAGATTATTACCATGGTAGAGGGAATCAGTGCACACCATATTTATTTTTTCTAATTTGCTATATCAACTTATAGGTTAGCATTGTGATTTGATGAATTGACCTGTTTCTCAGAGTTTCTTTTTAAGTAATTTTTCTGTGGAGGCTGTTTTTGGATCACAGATTGATGTACCTTCAAGTCACAGGGATGGATGATGGCTTGAGCATAAAAGAGAGAACTGCTTTTGTGAGTCATGGGTTACTGCCTTAATTCAGTATGCATCTTTATATTCCCTGAATACTGCCTTAATTCAGTATGCATCTTTATATTCTCTGAATACATGTTTCTTCTTGTTGACACAAGTGGTTACACCAGGTGCTATTTTGTTGTTTCTCCCAAATATGGTGTCCTTGGTTTCAGAAGTTCCTGAGAAAAAAATTTCTCCTTACAATCTCTAACAATTACAACTGAAACTAATTTTTAAGAACCCACATACATATGTGTTTATATAGAAGAACCCACATGCTGTATACATATATTAGCTTTTTCAAGTGAATGATCATGGGATATGGGTTCTCCAGTCTATCTTTTAGCAAAGTAGGGAAAGCATTTGATTGAGACTTTTAATGGAAGGGGAGTGCTAAGGTGCACAGTAACTCATTACACTTGTAAAGAAAGATGCGTAGTATCACATACACATGGTTACTTTCAGATCCATATTTGGTAAGAGCATTTGTGGAAGTTAGGTATTTACTTGAATAATTGAGGTCAAGAAAGAATGAGAACATGTAGTAATCTCTACCTTCTTTTCTTGTTGTTGACTTGGTCTGTGATGTTTGGAAAAACACTGTCTTGTTTGTCATTGCCCAAAATCTCCCCTTGTAAAGGATACATGCCTCAGAAAGAGAAATAAAAGGAGAAGGTAGCTCTTGGAGGAAAAATGACTTGGATATAAGCAGGATGGTCATATGGATTTCCAGAACTATGTCATCAATTATCAGTTACAGCTTTCATTTAAAATAGAAGTTCTTAGCCAAAATAAAATAACACTGAAGATAATTGAAGAATTATCACTTGGGGCAAATGTTTATCAGAAAACATCTTTATCTTCAGCATATGCTTTAGTGTCCTTGCTATCTGATAAAGACTGTAGGAAATCATATCTTCTTTGGTAATACAGTTGTATTGGTTGCCATTGATACATGGATTAAAATGTCAAGGGTTCATTGAATTGTAAGAAAATTTAGTTGATTATTGGGATTGCTAAAATTGCCTGTCAAATCTAAATATTTCCAATTTTCAAAATGTTGATTTACACTCTTGTAAGACCCTTGGTACACAGGTGCTCCCAACTTCATCATCTATTCTCATCAACTGAATATTACTAGATGTACTTCCAATTAGTTTTTGCTGATCTGGTAGAACTTCTCAATGTCATCTGGAGTTATTGGCTCCATGGTGAGGGAATTATACCATTTGAAAGTGTTACGATTTGAAGTTTTGAACTGCATTGTGGATGAGGTTCTATGAAGAACAGGGGACATACTCAACTTTTAGTCCAGAGGTCCATACAACAATCTTATCTTACAACATACTTTTATCTCTGCCAACTTTGGATGCTTTAATACTTAACAACTCCAATACTCTCACGCATGTGCAATGAGATTTTCTTTCTGATTGTTAATGCAATAAAATACAACAGCAACGACAACAACAACAATGCCTCAGTCCTAAACAAGTTGGGATTGGCTATATGAATCCCCACTTTCATTCAAGCTCATTTACTTCATCTTTATACTACAGCTGTTGCTACTACTATTACTACTACTGATAATAATAATAATTATAGCTCTATTAGAATTTCTCTGTCAATCTAAAACCTATCCTCAACTAGTAGCAATCACTTATATTGATATGTTTCTCTCATTGTGCCTATCCTTAGCTAAGTCTGCATTGACGCCAAGCATATGCAGATCTTTTGAAGCAACTTCCTTCCATGTGGTTTTAGCTCTACTTTCTCCCCTTTTAACACCTTCATTTATCATATTTTCACACCTATAGACTGTTGCATTTCTACTTATGATGCAGTGGATGTCCAAATCATCTCAGGTGATCTTCTCGCATTTAGCCTCAATATGTGCTACTTGCACCATCTGCGAATGTGGTTATTTTTAATCTTATCTAATCTGGTTTAATCTATGACTGCACATCAATCTTAACATTCCATCTTTGCAACACTCATCTTGTGGATATGTTGGACTTTAGCATCCCATCATGCACTACCATATAACATTGCTTGCCTTATAGCTGTTCTAGAGAGCTTACCTTTCACTTTGTAGGAGTCTTTCTATCACATAACACTCCGATAGAACTTCTCCATTTCATGTCACGCCCCAGGAGGGTACCCTAGACGTAACCGACACCTAGAGAGTATTGCTAGTTCCCAAGCGAACAACTTGGCCTCATCACATGCATTCAACCAATAATCTTACAATTCAGCGGAAGACAAAGAAGAATAAATGGCCACATCTCATCTAGTTTCAAAATAATATTATAATTAAATGGCTAGTAGAAAGAAACTAGCTTAATAAGTTTTAACATCAACATCCGACTCTAGTCTATGAAGCCTTTATCACTATCAAGTGGTGCCAATGACAGACCCATGACTACCTCAATCAAAATAAAGCTAATCAAATCTAACTCTAAAGCAAGATGAAATAAATATAATGAATCCTCCGAAGTAGAGGAGGCTCACCAATCGGCTGAACGTCTCAAACATCAACGATGCGCCTGTTGACGATCTTCAAATCTTGCATCTACATCATGAAACGATGCAGTGCCAGAGGGGGACGTCAGTACGTGGAATGTACTGGTATTATGTATTGGTATTAAAACAGCTGAGTGAAACCGAAACAAGTAGAATAATATAGAAACAATATCAACTCAATATAGAAATCAATCAACATGTCAAATGTCTATCTAAAGAAAGAATAAAGAGTAGACAAGTGACCTATCTACCAATCAACTCATCAATCAAATCAGACTCATCTCTGAAGGACTCATCTCAACTCATCTCATCACATCACATCTCATCTCATCACATCTCGACTCATAGTACTCGAGGTAGGAACTTTCTGGGAGTTTCTCTTATCCTACAACAATCACTTATGAGCCAGTGATCGTACAACAAGCCGTCCTTGTTGCCACAGCCGTCCCATACTTGCCAGGTAGGGGATGGATCGAATCCACTAGGGACCCCAGCTATCCGTTAAAGTTAAGTCCTCATTTGTTTTAGGGACTCTATCCAGAGGGAACCACAATGAGATGTAATGGTTCTAATCCTCACCTATGCTTGACTACGTAGTTTGACGAGTGCAAGTTGGACTAACTCTTACTTTTTTGGTGCTCGATACTCCTCCCATGACTCAATGCTCATAAAACAATCCATCCAGTCAATACATCTCAATTGACTCATCTCAACTCAGCCTTATAAAGTCTCTCATCATTCAATCAAACCAATCAAACCATCTCAATCAACCTCATGGAGGCTAATCTTTCAATCTGTCTCATCGAGACTCTAATCATCTCATCATTCAACATCTCAATCAACAACTCAAGGATTTGAACAATCATTAGGGAACAATCGAATAGACAAATCGTTAGAGTTCATTTATGGAGACTCAAGGGGCTATCAAGTTCTATCAACTCATCATCATTCTCACATCACAATCACAATCTCTATCAACATTCTCAATCAAGGCTCTAGACTTAATCCTATCTTCTTTCATGCAATCTTTAAGAAATAATAAGTAGGGTTTGTGCAATAATTCATGTAAAACATTCAATTCAAGAAAACAAGTTTGTGATGATCATCAACATATAAAAATACATGTAAAAATCATAAACTTTTCAAGAAAATAATCAAGAGTCATGCATGTAAATTCAAGAACCTTCAAACTCTCATCTAAGACCATCTATGGGGCACATGAGAGGACAATCTCATGTTTTTGTTTAGCCTTACATACCTGGAATGAAGGTAGACGATCAATTTGGCATGAATTTGACTTGAAAACTTCAACTCCTCTCCTCTCTTCTCTTTTAGCCCTAGGTCTTTTTCAGAGACTTAGAACGACTTAAGAATGGGTTATAAACCCTTTTTACGCTTAAAACGACCTATTTTGATCATATATTAAGTCTACGAAGGGTTTGGAAAGGTGTAGGATGCCCCTCACGAAGTTTAGAAAAAAGTCAATTTTCGGGATGCGGGGGTCCGCGACGTGGGCCGCGTACTTTTTCGGTATTTTTCGCCGAAAATCCTCCCAAATTCCGTAGAAAATGTTTGGAACAAAAACTAAGTGTTGGTCCACGTCGCGCACCCTCACTGGTTTGTATTTTGTTACGAAAAATAATTTTTTGATCCGGTTGCTCTGAAATTGGATCGATACCACTTCCCCACCCAGTTTTTCGCGCTGATTGCAAATCTGGTCTCGGATTTTCCATCCGAGCTTGGGAAGACGCGTTATGTGCACGATTTCGTTCGAAGGGCATTTCGGTAATTTATCGGGTGTTACATTTCAACAATCTGACTTTAATCCTATGATTAACATCTTCATCTATCGTTCTATTCTCTTGAATGATTTCTCCAAAATAAAAAATTCGTTTATAGTATAATGTAGGAATAACATTTATGTAGATTTTGAAGGCAGTTAGAAGTTTCACACATCATTAACTAGAAATAGTAAATTATATTGTTAACTGAAATTTTGGAAAAAGAATATCAGGAACTGCAGAGTTAATCAAAGCTAACACTTGTCTTCATTTGGACTATAGCCATGTGAGATAAACCTAAAACTCTGCTGTTTATCTTGGCAAATTTTTATGCTCATAACAAATAGACTTCAATATCCTTTGTCTTAGATTATTGCTATAGAAACTCCTTCTTTTCCAATATTATCTCAATCAGTGCTTTCAAGTGCAAAACTATTAATATACAATGTTAACAAACATGCTTTACTTCCACTTAGCTGATATCCTTGTTTTCAATTTTGCTTCAGTAGCATTTTCTCGTCTTTTTTAACTCCAAATCAATGGTAGTTTAGTTGTTCAATCTCATGGTTGGAGGCTCAAGCTTGATATCTAGGTTATTCAGGTTTGCAAGTGTTTATAATATGCTTTTTCTCTGGTGCAATATCTTTTACTTTAGTTAGGCATGAGCCTTTATTTTTTTTTGCCATGCATTAAATATGCTTGCAAACAATGAGTGATGGTTTAATTGCTTACTTTATTCTTGTTGTTTGGTCTTTTAGGAGGTTGAATTTCTGTTTCAACAAATATTAGTCTAAAGGATTGTCTCTTTCCAAAATTGCAGCTAACTTCTATGATGGACATCAGCAGTGATGTTCAAGTTCGTGCAAGTGGAGGTCTGTTAGCTGTGCTGGAAAATGAGCGGCTAATAGACACCCTCGAACTAAATGAATGTGGGAGTGCATCAATTGCAATTGACTGCATCTGTGAAATTTCTCTGTATCTTCTAAGCTATAAGTTTCCTGGAATGGCTTATCGCTTTTCAATTCATTTCTCTCCTCATTCATATGTCTCTGGTTTGCATCGGGGATAAAATTTGTACAATGATGTCTTCCTTGATCACATTAAGTGACAAATTTCTCAAAGTTGATTCGGCTGCTCATGAAGCATTACAAATATTCCAAATAGACAAGCATCCTAGCCATATGGGAATAGGCAGAGCAAAAGAAGGGTCAGTGACGCACCACACTCTCTATATTTAGTAAACCATGGAAGTTTTGTCTAATCAAAAATTTTATGCAGGTTCTCCGTATTTGGGATGATGAATAAGGTTTGAGGAGGATTGCACTTTCAAATCTGTTGCCATTTGCTTTTGATGGTTCTTAAGAAGCTGTGAAATAACATTGGACTAATATTTGCTTACTTTTCTCAGTGTGTAACCCCAATGGGTAGACGTCTCTTGAGGTTAGTTTTGTTTGAAACAGTTTGATGTGGTTTCTGCTAAGATAAAGTTTACTTGATGCCTTCTGGTCTAATAGTTCATCTTTCACCAGGAACTGGTTTCTGAGGCCTATATTGGATCTTGATAACCTGAATCGGCGTCTTGATACTGTATCCTTACCATAATTTTTGACATGGAAACTTTGTCTATTTTCAGTGCTGCAGCTGAAAAGGTTTTTTTTGCATCACTTCAGGATCTGAATAGACGAGGGTTATATCTCTTTTGTGGGAATACTCTCAGAACTTGAAACACCCATAACCATGAAACATTATGACTTACTGTGAAAGTGATTTTATATTCATAAAAGACATGAAAAGTGAATTTTCTTCCATGACTTCTGAAGATATCATTCTTCTTGTCGGCTGAAGATATTTCAGGCTCTTTACGTGAAACACTGAAGTCTATAAAAGACATTCCCTGCATTCTCAAGGTTCATATTTCCTTTGTCCTTTTCCTCTTCCTTATACTTATTTTTCAAGTTTTGTCACCGTATTTCCTTGTAGTGTCACTCAAAGAAACAGTCTTTCGGAATAATTAAGAGGATGGAATACGTAACGGGACGAACGTTACGGAGCCTTCTACAGTTTGTTCAAATTTTGAACTATTTTCTTAGTCCAAATGTATAAAAGTAAATCAAAGTAAACAACAATTTACGTCTTAAATTTGTATGTGCATAAAATATCAACAAGATTGCCTTTCTGTACATACCTCAAGCCTAAGCTGCTTGTCTGTTTGATGCAAGCTCTACTCTCTTTGTTTCGAAAGCATTGTATCATTATTGGCTTTCATTCTCTTTTCTTCTTGTTTCTTATTTTTTTCCTCCTTTCCTTGCTTCTGCAGAAATTCAACTCCCCAAGTTCTATATCTACAACTGCAGACTGGGCAGCTTTTCTGAAGGTAGATATGCCCGCTCCTTCAATATACTTTATTAACCCATTCAATCCGGACCTGTAGTCGAAGAGAAAATCACTCGTTTGATTGAACATGCTGCCTATCAAATTTTACTTCTTGTTGTTGTGCGTGCTTCTGCTGGGGTGGGTGGGTCGGTGCGGGCCTAAGATATCTTTACCTAAGGCTTTTTTCTCTAGCTTCTCATCCATCAAGATTTCTATTTTAAAGTATTTGAAGTTTGTAGTTACATGCCATGAGCTAAAGTAGCACAATACTTAGGAACAAACATAGATGCATGCTGGGTCATGGCAGTGCCATGTCTACTCCTCTTTGAAGTTAACCTAAAAAAGGTTTCATTTTCTCTTTTGTTTAGACAAGAAAAGTAGCATTGCATTTTTGTTACTCTTCATCATATATCTGAATTTGAGCATTATATCCTCACTAAGCATTTTATCACTAGTTATTTTCAATGTACTTATATAATTAAAATTAAGCCTTGTTCGGACATGATTTGAAGCTAGTGATTTGAAATTAGGTTGGTTTAAAGTTAAAGATTTGTTTAGATGTGCAATTTGGATTTCTTAAGTTATATTTATTGCTAATAAACATGAAAACCTACAAGTTGTTAAAACTATTAAAATTTCCCCAATTCTTATATAACTAAAATGAGCAAACACTAGTTAGATATCCTAAGGTGCCTCGTTGATAAATCGTATATCCCATGTGAATTTCCAAACACACATAATTTTATAAAGGGCCCACTAGTCAAAGTACTAATAACTAGTTATTGTTAATTATAGTCCTTTCACATGGTACCGGCAATCTTTTCATGCCTAGCATGGGTCATTTTTGACAAACTTTTAAAATATGAGTCTTTTTTTACAAAATATAAACTAATGGTCAAGTTTTATATTTTAAAAATATTTGAAGCCACAGTTTGGAATCCCAAATCTTGTTTTTTTGGGGAGAATTTGGAATTTGAAATTTGAAATCATGATCGCAAATCGTATGTCCAAACGTTAATTTGAAATCATGATCCCCAAATCGCATGTCCAAATATCTACTTCAGTCTTTGACCTTAAACCAACACATCAAATGAGATAGGAGTGTCATTCTCGTTTCCGATGTACCCTTTGGGGTTTAATTTTTTGCTTCTAAATCTAGATTATTGCTTGTTTCAGAGTCCCCATTAGTATGTTTTTCCCATATTTGAGAATTCAATGTCATGCAGAGTATATGTGCCCTCCTGCATATCAGTAAAATATTTGAAGTTGGCATTTCTGGATCTCTGCTAGAAGAAGTGAAGTATTTGAACTTGGATATTATTGAGCGGGTATCAAGTTAATGTTAAACTTCACCATAATTTTTATGGTCCACTATTATTTGCTAATTTTTATATAACATGCATGCTTATCTACATGCTCAGCTTTCTCTTTATGCAGGCTGGATTTTTCATTTCAGTCGATCTAGCCTATGTCTGTGAATTGGTTAGTATTGTTATCAGTGTAATACTAGTTACAATAGGTAAGGCTCTCACGTTGTGACTTGATTGGATAGGAACAGCTTCACAACTACATTTTTGAAATCTATGTAGAAAAATCTTTTGTTTTTTATCATCCAAAATTGTCAACTTGATGCTGTAGAGAAGCCAAAAAGACAAACGAGTGTTGTTTTTCTTCAAGAAGATCTCCAAAATTTTGACCTCTTATCCCTGCTCAAGAATGCATTTATTTTCTGTTTTAGGTAAGGAAATCTGGCCACTCGTATTCTGGAAAATTCTTCAATGAGTGAAATATATATTGGGGTTTGAATCATGATGAAGACAAATTGATCTTAGATTTTCACCCATAATCCTCATTTCTGTCATAAAGATATGTCTAATTTCTCGTGGGTGGTAATCGTACCATTAGTACACCAGCAAAAGCTTTTTCACATGTGTATGCGCCTGTAATTGCAGGTAATTGGTGTCATTGATGTTGATAGAAGTAAAGAGAAGGGTTATGAGACAATGGTAAAAGAGGGTTTCTGTGATGAGGTAGGATAAATAGCTGCAGTAACTTATGGGTTAAAATATCTTCTCTCCATTGGTTTTTGGCATCTTCTTTTTCTTTATGCCGTTATGAGTGTAATCTTGTTTGTCTAGCTGGATGAACTGAGGCAGATATATGAGGGATTGCCAGAATTTCTGGAAGAGGTTTTCTAACATCTGATTTTCTTCAACTAAACCACTTGCTATTGAATTTGATATTAGCAGTGCTTTGCAGGTTTCAGCCTTAGAACTTGCACGGCTTCCTTGCTTGTATGAAGACAAGGGGGTTCCTTCTATCATTTACATACATCAGCTAGGTCTGTTCACCCTTTAATGTTTCATAGCTATGATAGCTTTGAAGCTACATAGGTGATTCAGCTTTTACACTGGTAACTGCTAATACCCAAATAGATCCTTGGGGATGCTTCCCTTTTCAGATATCAATCTCACTTGTATATAAAGGTGGATCTAGCTTCTAACCCCTTTTACCTTCTGTAGAAACTCGGCCGCTATGTTGCTCGGACTCTTAAAAAATGTCGATGGGTGCGCGTGTCGGATCCTCCATAAATAGTGTATTTTTGAAGGGTCCGACACGGGTGCAGCAACATTTTTGGAGAGTCTGAGCAACTTAGCTTGGCCGTACCTTAAAAAATGTTGACAGCTATTTGCTTTTATTGAGGCAGTTAATATGACATGGAAGATACTTTATTGCTATGAGAAATAAAGACCCAAGATAAAATGTTATCGAGATGCATGTTAACTATGGTCTTACATTGAGCCCTATTTATATCTAAACTTTACACAACGCATAATACTCTCTCTGTCCCATTTTATGTGACACCCTTTGACTTGGCATGGTGTTCAAGGGAAAAACAAAAAGAAAACTTTTGATCTAAAACAATCCATAGATATTTGTTTGGCTGAGATTCATTTCATTAAGGGCAAAAGGGGAATTTTAAAGTTAAATTGTTTCTAATTGTAGTAAGGTGACATTCTTTTTGGGATGGATTAAAAAGAAAAAGGTGCCACATAAAATGGGAGCGGGAGAGTACATATTTTCCAGTGTGGACACTAAGTGTGTGTGTGTGTATATATACGTATGTAAGTATGTATGTATGTAAACTATCTAAACAGCTTAATGTACAAAACAAAATCATTTTTTCTTTTTGAAATCGTACTTAAGTGATCACAATAGATGTAAATGATGGATCTCAATTTTGGATACCTATGAATCAGTCTGAACAGGTAAATGATAATTTAATCTCGCATGCCATCTCTACAGTAAGCTAGATAGCTGACTGTTGATTAAGGACATATTCAGTATCCGATGTTCTTTTTTTATACTTGTCACTGGCTGTACCTGAAAGAAGTCACTTGACCTGATATCTTTTGCATTCTTAATGTCCTGATATGGAGCTGGAGCATCAATCATTCTAACCGCAAATCATTTTGAAATCGCCCCCCACTCCAACCCCCTCAAATTCATGCCTTCATATGTATCTTATGCATAAGCAATGATAACTGTTGAAATTTGCTTTTAGTTACTGCACTAGTATTTAGCAAAATAAGTTATTTAGTTTAAGATATATTTGAATTTTGAATTTTAGTTAGGTTGTTTGAGTTGTTGAGATATTTTAGGTCATTTTAAATTTTAAATTATGCAGATTATATGTTTTAGGTTGGCTATTTAAAGCCTCTTAATGCTTAATAAAATTGTTGAAAGCTATTGAAAGCTTCAATCCATTGAGAGATTTTTTCATTTCTTTTTTGCTACTCCATTCATCCTTTTAAAAAAATCAACAGTGGTATCAATATCCTCATTGATATTACGGGATCTGTGAGTTCTTCCAAAGAACTACCATATCATTTCCAACCCCGCAAGGGCTACCTTTTTAACCCGTCAAGCTACCTTTTTAACATATCAGGGCTACCTTTTTGATCCGTCAGGGCTACTTTTAACCCGCAAGGACTATTTTTAAAGCCATTTTAACCCATCAGAGCTATTTTCAACCTGTGCTTTTTTCAATGCACAAGCTTTTTAAACCAATTTTTAACATAAGAATGATAAGCAATAGTCTCTCTTTGAATGCCCCATATATTTTCACTGGCAAAATTCATCAAATTTGGTCAGTGATAATAAGATCTCATTTTGAAACCTATGTTTTATGTGATATTGTGATGAAAGAAAAATCATCACAAATGAAAGCACTTTCAAACTATAGAAGACCATTGATGGTGTTTTTTAAGCACAAAATCAAAAGAAGAAAAAGAAAGAAGAAGAAATTGTGCAAGCATAAAAACAATCTTCAAGCAAAAGCAGCAGAAGCAAAAATTGAGGAGGAGCTGTTTTTTATATTGCAGTAACTAAAGCAATGGAGAAGTGTTGAAATTTGCTTTAGTTACTGCACTAGTTTTTAGCAAAATAAGTTATTTAGTTTAAGATATATTTGAATTTTGAATTTTAGTTAGGTTGTTTGAGTTGTTGAGATATTTTAGGTCATTTTAAATTTTAAATTATGCAGATTATATGTTTTAGGTTGGCTATTTAAAGCCTCTTAATGCTTAATAAAATTGTTGAAAGCTATTGAAAGCTTCAATCTATTGAGAGATTTTTTTGAATCCTTTTTCGCTGCACCATCATCCTTTTCAACAAACCAACAATAACCAAATGCATATTTCTGGTCTGACTATTATGATGCCTATATTTTTTCTTTTTTTATCACCATAGTCTGGCCAGCTTTCTCACACCACAAATAATTTCACGGGATACCTTCCACCTCTCATCGGCAATAGGTATCACGTAACTCTGTCCACCAAGGCCAGGTCAAATGGGAAGAAATCACCTTGTGTTTTTTTCTTTGCTGGGATTTGAACTTGAGACCTTAGGGTTCCCAATCCACTTCATTGACCACAAGGTCAACACCATTTGGGTGCAATTATGATATCAATATAAACTGCTGAAATCTACTGAGTTGTAGAAACCTATTGAAGATTGAGAAGTAGATGAAAAAGTAGAAACCGCCTGAAAGTAAAAAGTGTTCTGCATTATTTGCCAGTTCTGAGAGAGGTCATGCATCTTGTCTCACAGCAGGTGCTAATTATACTAGCAGATGTTGGCATCATTCCTGCCAGTTTCAGATAGTTTCTACATGCTATCTTATTTGTCACAACCATTAAACCTATGATTAAACTGCGCATCTATAGTTGTGATCAATATCTGTTATTTTCCACTTACAGGTTACTTACTGTGCATTTTCAATGAAAAACTTGGTGAAGAAATGCTAGAGAGTCTTCAGGACTATGAGTTTGCGGTATGTCATTGTATGATTTATAAAGAGTGTATGCTCACTAGGCGTCTTCTGATCTATATTAGTAATGGGTTATCAAATGTCTAGTTTGCTGATGAGGAGGGAGAACATAGGAGGTTCTTTTATCATACTGCAAAGACAAAAGAATTGGATAACCTTCTTGGAGATATATATCATAAAATCCTGGGTATGTGTTCCTTGATTCTTGTCCTTAGCTTTCACAATTATACTTCTCAAAAACTTGATACTTCTTATTCCCTTAAAAAGCAAAGCAAAATGAAATATGGTTTGTTCTGACAAGGTTCAATAGTAACAGAGAAAAGTTTGAGTGCTGCCTGCAATCACTGTTTGTGATAGCCAAAACCAGGAAACTTTTCATTGCCAAGCACAAACTTTTTCCTGGCCTGAGTGTTTAGATTCAGTTTTGATAGAGTTTCTTTCGTAGTGTATTCTGTTTTATTTTCCTCTTTCTTTATTACTCTTTTGAACTTTTTTGAAGATATGGAGAGAGCTATAACAAGAGACCTAGTATCTCATATTCTTCAATTCTCAGTGCATGTGCACAAGGCTGTTAGTTTTGCAGCTGAGCTTGACTGGTGAGCATTTTGACAAAACGCTCTTCCGTGTTATCTTCTATTACACTTACATTTATTTTCTGCCTCCGTGTAGCATTTTAGCATTAGCTTTGGTTGCACATCAGAACAACTATGTAAGGCCAAATTTGACTGCAGAAGATTTGCTTGATATAAGCAATGGAAGGTAAGAAACATGCAAATAACTGAGACTCTCCATTTTATTGCAATGCAGTTAGGTTTACCATTAGGGAATCTGCTAAGGGATTATGTTTTATAAATTTCTATTCCAGACATGTTTTGCAGGAGATGACTGTAGAAACATTTATTCCCAATGACACAAAAATTACTCGTGAAGGTAAAGTGGAATGTCCATTCAAGAAGACATTTTGAACTCACCAATTCTTATCAAGCACTATATCCTGTGGCTGCACGTTATGTGTTCTCCAGGCAGAATTAATATCATCACTGGCCCTAATTATTCAGGAAAAAGCATCTACATCAAGCAGGTAGAACTCTCTCTCTCTCTCTCCACAACATTAATGTGGTGCTTTGCAATGTTTGTGCACCTAAGACTGACTAAGAACTTGCTAATCAGTTATAGTTACAAATCTTTCTTCATTATGCTATTTTCACCATTATCTCCTTTAATTATAGTTTTTACTTTAGGGAAGACACAACAAGCGACAACAGCTATGCCCTCAATTCCAAACTCATTGAATCAGCTCTAGGAATCATCTCTAGCTGTGTCGCTCCATTTTAGACTGTAGCAGTCCAATAACTAAAAGTTTAGGTTCCTTGGCATTTGAAATCATCTACATTTTCTATTGGCATACAAATCTCTGACAACATAGCCTATATGATTTTCTACCAGTGTATCCTGCATTGCACCAAGTATGCATGGATTTGAAGAGACTATAGATCCCTCAAGACAGCTTCCTTTTTGTGATTTTAAGGTTATCTGGCCTCCTTTTTTAACATTTTTATTGATTATGGTTTCACATACACGACCTGGTGCATCTGCAAGTCAAAGTAGGACATGATCGAACCATCTCAAGCGACCTTCTCTCACTTTATCCTCTATGTATGCTACTTGTATCTTCTATCGAATGTGGGCATTTCTAATTTTGTCTGATCTTGTGCGACTGTAATATATCTTAACATAGACATTTTTAAAACATTCACTTTATGGATATGATGGACTTTTGAGGTTCAACATTTACTCCCATATAACATTGTTGGTTTTACAGACGTTCTATAAAATTTACATTTTACTTTGGTAGATGCCCTCCTATTGAATAACACTCCACTACTTCTTCATTTCAATTATCCTTTTTTATTCTATGTACCATTTTATCTGAACACCAAACTGAGGTATGTGAACTGTTTTAGGCACCGCAATCTTGTCCACTCTCACTTATACTTCACTTTTCTTGTGTTGGCAACTTATGCAACATATATTAAATATTACTTCTGGTAAACTTAACCCTCACTCTACAGGGTTTTCCATAGTTCAAGCTTTTGGTTGAAACTCTTGCTAGGCACACCTATCAACTAATTAATTGGATGGCTTACATCAAATATGACCAACTCATCACAAGTGACTCATTTTATCCTATAATTATGCTACTTGCATCATCCGTCAAATGTAATTCTTTCTATAATCTGTCCAATCATATATGATTGAATATCCATCTTAACATTCACATTCTACAACTTTACCACCAAGAGTGTGGTTGGGTGGATGGGATTTTTGTACCCTTAACCAAAGGTCTTGATTTTGGAGCCCTGGGATTGGAGAACCCTGGTAGGGACCGCTTTTCCCTTTTAATGAATTACTTGGTTCAGTGGGTTTCAGATACTGGATGGTCATAACAAGAAAAGCACCATTTCTACAATCTTCATCCTGTGGGTATGTTGGGCATTAGGCTCAACATCCTCCCATATGATAGTCCTGATCCTGGTAACCATCCTATTCAATTTTATTTTCATCTTATTAGGTATCCATCGCTTGGATACTCTCGTAAAACTCTTCCATTTCAAGTATTCTCTTTTCAACTATCTTCATCTGTCATGCCAATTCTTCTGGAAGACTAAGATTACAGATCTTAGTTGTCTTTTATAAGCCGCCATAATTCTATTTGATTTTGCTTTACTTTGTTCTTATGATGCCAAACATGCAATGCATATATTCTGTCTTGTTTCTACTTATCCTAGAACTTACTCACTAGAATATTTCTGTAATGTTCCATCTTTTGGTTGACTTCTTACCTAGTTTCATCAATTAATTCAATATCATATACGCATAAAAGACAAATGGAAACTCGTATTTTGGACTATTTGGTTAGCCCGTACATAATTAGGATAAACAAGAACAAATTCAAGCCAGACTTGTAAACCCACGGCTATTAGAAACTTCTATGTAACTTCTTAATCCTCACACTTATAACCACTTCTTTTATATATATATATGGAAATGTATATATTAGGTGTAGATTGTTTTCTTTACCCACCAAAAGACTTTTTCTTGATACTTTGTCTTGCCCTAGTTTTCAATTAGTATAGAATTTAATTCTTTATTAACTATATTTCTCTGATGCAAGATATTATACTTTGTAATATGATATCTCCTTAAACATATTCCATTTTAATGGTTGGAATCAGCCAAAGGATATGTTTCCCTCATTGGTGTTGAATTTTGTCCTGTTATTTTTTAAAAGTAACACTAATATATTGGTGTTTAGACGTATCTCGAACTCATAATGATGTTAACACCAATGAAACAGGTCATCTATCCTCAGTGTTTTCCATTTTCATCTTAAAAAATACTTATTGTAATGAATGCAATTTCCATATTTGCATCCACTTAAGCATTTCATTTCAATAATTATCTTAGGTTGCCTTGATAGTATTCCTTTCCCACATTGGAAGTTATGTACCAGCAGATGCTGCGACAGTGGGTTTAACTGACAGGTTTCTGCATTTAGTTCAATTTATTTTGATGCAGCACCATTTGTCTGTAAAAGAATTATATTCAACTGCATTCTTCAACATGAGGACATAATTTCCAAGGAGGGTCAACTTTGCATTGGTTATATCTAGGTCATTTGCTTATTGCCTAATATGTGACGGAGTGATAATACCACTTGACAAACAGGATATTTTGTGCCATGGGGAGTAAATTTATGACTGCAGAGCAGTCAACATTTATGATTGATCTCCATCAAGTGGGAATTATGTTAAGGTATGCTTTCAGAAATTTTGCTGATTGAAGGGTTGCGACATATTTCGTCTTAACATAGAACCATGGTTGAACCACACATATATGTGATATCTACATGTAGAGATCACATAAATAATCTGTATTTAATTTCACGTGAAATCATTTTCAGGCATGCAAGTCCTCGATCCTTATGCTTAATGGATGAATTTGGTAAAGGCACCCTTACAGAAGGTTGGTCTTCCAAATATCAGGCATTTCCGTCTCTGTTTCTATATATTTCATTTATATTGTACTTGGATATGGAAATGTGGAAATCTTTCGAAATATGATACTAACCTAAATACAGATTGAATTGATGTGCTGGTTCATGCTGATCTTCAGCTGTTTCATACTGACTTTCACAGACATATAAATACCAATTATGTAGTGATCTAATTTGTCCTTTCTCATGCGCCAGTGGGTAACGACTTGAGTTTCTTTTCTCTTGTAAAAAGGTTGAACAACCAAATAAAGTAGTAGAATTCGTTTAGCACAGCGGTATTTCCATTTTTGTTGGTTATCTCAGTCATTTTTGTTATTTCCTTTCAGATGGTGTCGGTCTCCTTGGTGGAACCATAAATCACTTTGTATCATGCTATGACCCTCCAAAGGTCTGGTATTACTGCCCTTTATTTAGATAGGAGGGACGACTGTAAGTGATTTTCCTATTGCTCGTAAGAATTATGATGGTAATGGTTAACCATTGTTAGCATTTTTAGGTACAACAAAATAATATGAGATTGAAAAGAGTGACCCTATATCGTCATCTGCATGGATATTGTATTGACAGAACTGAAGGGACCACAGCCTTGTTCTTTTTTACTTTTTGAAAACTCTATAGATTGCTTGTGTTATAATTTAATAGTTAACACACTCATACATCCCTTTTCTGGTTAGTTTGGCCCCTATGTCATCACACCCTTTTGGTCTAAGAATAGTACAATTTCACACTGATTTTAAAGAGTAGCAATGTCTGTGCTTCCTTTAATGTGCTTCTTTTCTTCTGGGGAAAGCAGTCAGCGTTGTTTGAAATTTTCTTGAGGTTATTGTGTTATGTATGATTTGGACCAAATGCTCAATTCTTGAAAAGCAACAAATTATAATTTGCCGACCCGGAACCTTTTTTGACACTGTAACTATCCTATTTTAGTTGTCAAACTTGACTTATTCTTCAAATGGAGCATGCTTTTTTACCCGCTCTCTTGCACTGGTAAACTGCTATTTCTGGCTTAAGCCATCCCCCAGTAAATTCCCAGCCGCAGCTCCACCGGTCCATCCCCTCACACCAACCAGTATGTCCACCACAAATGATACACAGCCAAAGTGGTGAGGAGACAAGATTTTTCTATTGAAGTGGTGCGTAACAGCCACCAATTCTCAGGAGCTTGAAGCTCGAGTTAGTAGCCACTTTACATATTTTGCTTCAGGCCTACTGATAAGCTTAGACATCAATAGTTCTCGGAAACACAGTATCCTAATTTGTTGGTAAAACTTGTGCTTCAGTACATGTCTGGAACTTGTGTACTATTATATTAATGGAAGCCTATATTCATAACGTTTCTTTTTGCAGGTCCTGGTTTGTACTCATTTGACGGAGTTATTTGATAATAGTTGTTTACTGGAGGTATATATTAATGATTTTGCCTGATGTTTCTTATTTGAAGTCATTTTAAAGCTTTCCAAGTTGTTGGAACCAAGAACATCTGTATTTTGATAAATTTCAGTCAGACAGAATCAAGTGTTACACTATGAGTGTGCTAAACCCGGATAAAGATTGTGCCGATGTTGAAGACATTCTATTTCTCTATAGGTATGCTCATGCTGCACTTTTTTACCTGATTCCATGTAAAAGTCAACTACTGCAGGACACTGTGCGTTATTCCCTATTTACCTTTCATTTGATCCTACAGACTTGAAACAAATTGTTTTTGACCATGGCTCTTAAATTTTTTTTTTACCAATCCTGCAGTTAATTATCTGTGACACTTTATATAATCTATTCATACGTATCTCTAATTTTAAAAGTTAGCGACAAATAGTAGCTTGATAAGACCAAGTTAACCCTTGTAAACAGAAAATTAAGTCATTAATTTGGGCCCGTTGAAGCATCAATTACTATCTCTCGCTCCGTGTTTCTTCTTCTTATTTATTTTTGAAAAAGATAGAAGTATGCTTAGTTTTCAATAGTGGAGATTTATGTTGATCTATTTCATCAGGTGTTGTACCTGTGCTCTCTTCGGGTACTGTATAATATGATTATATATGTATTTTAGCACTGTAATATATATTGTGCAAAAAGGAGAAACCACAGGCCAATCCTTTCCCTTTTACAGACTCCACCCAGGAGTATCACTGATCTAGTTAGTCTATTCCAGTGATAACAAAGTCTTCACTATCCATGTTGGTTTAGCCAACAAAATAATAATCAGGATTGGAAGGTGGTTCATTATTGTAATCGAATAGAAGTGATTGTCTATTCCAATGGGTAAGCAAGATATAAATACAATACATTAGGTGCTAATTTAGGAAAGAAAATAAAAAGAAGGATTCCTAAAGATCTGCTAGTAATTACAAGGGATTCCAAAAGATCTGCTAACTAATTATAACTATGTATATTACTAAGAATGATGTCTATATACATTTTGTACACTCCCGCTCAAGTTGGAGCATAGATATTGATCATACCCAACTTGTTACAAAGGTAATTGTTACAGAATCTGAATATTAATGTATATAGATAGTATAGTTGATTTTAGGGATTTTAATATTTAGTTACCATAGTTAGATTATTCTCTTCATGTATTTATACCATTGTTTTCTTTGAGTAATAAACAAGTTATTCTTCATACCTTATGAATAACATGGTATCAGAGCAAGGCTAGGGCTTCTTTTTTTTTTCCTTTATTTTCTGCTTTGGGTCACCCATCCATAAGTGACCAGTTTCATCATCTTTAGTAGAGAGAAAAGATCTTTATAGTTCTTTCAAATCCAGATTTCTGCTCAAGTGTCACTTTGAATCTTTGTTCCTTTTTCTGGTCATCTTCTTTATTTCAAACTTCTTTTCTTGCTATTTCTCGTGGACTGGATTTCAATTGGTTCATTGTCTTCTCTAGCATTTGTGCAAATCTGCAATTTCTTTTTATTGCATCTTCAGTTTCCTCTGTTCATTCTTCTTGTTGTTATGTTGGATGTGTTACTGCTTTGGTCTCTATTTGTCTCTGTTGCTTCAATATTTGTTCAATAGTCATGGATTCAGCTGAAGGGTTTGCTAAATTCTCTCGATACCAGAAATTGTTGGAGGTCACTTCAGTCAATGCCTTTACTGAGGCACATAAAACATGTCTTATCACCTCTTCAAATAAATAGGTGATTGATTCCGGTGCCACAAATCACATGACAAGTAATTCTAATGTGTTCTTTGACTTTCAATCACACAAAGTGCCCTCTCCTATTACTGTAGCTGATGGATCAACTTCTAATAGTGTTGTATCTTGTACTGTGAAACCAACCTCCTCTATTACCCTGTCATATGTATTGAGTTTACCAAAAGTTGGCCTTTAATTTGATGTTTGTTAGCAAAGTGACCAGAGATCTTAATTGTTATATTTCGTTTTTTCCCGATATTGTTTGTTTCGTGATCTTAAGACAAATTAGGTTATTAGTAAAGGACATATATATGACGATCTCTATATTCTTGATGAATGGGAGCCTCGGTTTACTGCCCGCTCTAGTGTTGTGTCTCCATTTGAAGTACATTGTCGATTAGGACATCCTTATTTACCTTTGTTAAAGAAGCTATATCCCTAGTTTTAGAATATTTCTTCATTGGAATGTGAGTCATGTCGATTTGCAAAACATCATCACAGTTCATTAAGTCCAAGGGTTAATAAACAGGATGAGTCGGCTTTTAAGTTAGTTCATTCTGATGTTTGGAGATCGTGTCCTATTGTTTCCAAAACTGGGGATAAGTATTTTGTCACTTTTATAGATGATTTCTCTTGAATGACTTGGATTTATTTTATGAAGAATCGCTCGGAAGTGTTTACTCACTTTTGTGCCTTCTCTGCTGAAGTCAAAACTCAGTTCAATGCTTCTGTATGTATTCTAAGGAGTGACAATGCTAATGAATATATGTCAGAGTTATTCCAGTGGTATATGAGACAACACGGTATTCTCCATCAATCTTCATGTGTTGATACACTCTCTCAAAATGGAGTGGCTGAAAGAAAAGATAGACATTTACTTGAGACAACTCGAGCACTTTTGTTTCAAATGAAGGTTCTGAAACAGTTTTGGGTAGATGCAGTCTCTATAGCTTGCTTTCTTATTAATCGCATGCCATCTACTGTGCTTGCTAGTAGTGTGCCTTACAGTGTTATTTTTCCAAACAAGTCACTATTTCCGTGGAACCAAAGGTGTTTGGAAGCACATGTTATGTTTGCGATGTTCGACCATGTGTTACCAAGTTGGATCCCAAGGCATTAAAGTGTGTTTTTCTGGGCTATTCTCGCCTTCAAAAGGGATATCGATGTTATTCTACCGAACTTGGAAAATAGATATTGTATTTTCAGAGACTACACTATTCTTCTTGCACCTCCTATATCTTCAAGTCAGGGGTAGGAAGATGAGTGGTTAGTTTATTAAGTCACCCGTGTTGTAGAAGACCAATCGACTATTATACCATCAACTCCTGCTCCATTTGTAATAGCAAGACCTCCAGTTGTTCAAGTTTACTCAAGAAGGCAAGAGTCTAATGATACATGTCCTGCACCAATCCCTTTGTTATCATTCTTCGGCTCCATTAGAAGATCTTGACGTTCCTATTGCTCTTTGCAAAGGTACACGTAATTGCAAATCCACATATTCCTTTGCTAATTTTGTGTCCTATGGCCATTTATCCTCAACGTCTAGATCCTGGATTGCTTCTCTGGACTCTTATCTCTGTACCAAAAACAGTGAAGGAGGCTTTGAATCATCCTGGATGGTTTTGATACAACGCTTGATAAAATACGTGCGTTGGACGAAAATTACACATGGGATTTGGTGGATTTACCCAAGGGAAAGAAATCTGTGGGATATAAGTGGATCTTCACAGTTAAAGTTAATCCATATGGATCTATAGTAAGACTTAAGGCCAAACTTGTGGCTAAAAGGTATGCTTAGGCATATGGAGTAGATTATTCAAATACATTCTCCCCGGTTGCAAAACTCACTTCTGGTCACTTATTCATTTCTCTAGCTGCTTCTGAGAATTGACTTTTACATCAGTTGGATATTAAGAATGCATTCCTTTATGGTGATCTTCAAGAAGAAGTGTACATGGAGCAACCACCCGATTTTGTTGCTCAGGGGGAGTATGAAAAAGTTTGTCATTTGAAAAAGTGATTGTATGGCTTGAAACAGAGTCCTCGTGCTTGGTTTGGCAAGTTCTGTGAGGTAGTACAGGATTTTGGGATGACAATGAGCAAATGTGATCACTCAGTCTTCTACCGACAATCAACAACTAGCATTATCCTCCTTGTTGTATATATTGATGGCATTGTGATCACAGGAAGTGATTTTGTAGGTATCTCTTCTCTTAAGTCTTTCCTGCATACCAGGTTTCATACAAAAGACTTGGGTCAGTTGAAATACTTTTTGGGTGTAGAAGTTAACAGATGCAAGAAGGGAATTGTTTTGTCTCAAAGAAAGTATATTCTTGACCTGCTTGCAGATACTGGAAAGTTGGTAGCCAAACCTTGCAGTACTCCAATGGTTCCAAATGTGAATCTTATGAAAGACGATGGTGTTCCTTTTGATGATCCAGAGAGATATAGAAGGTTGGTTGGGAAGTTGAACTACCTTACTGTGGTTCGTCCAAATATTGTATTTACGGTAAGTATTGTTAGCCAATTCATGTCTGCACCTACGGTCAAACATTGTGAAGCTTTGGAACAGATTCTATGTTACTTAAAAAGATCTCCCGGACTTGGTATACTGAATAGCAATCACAGGCATACTCGCGTGGAGTGTTTTGCAGATGTTGACTGGGCTAGATCCAAAATTGACAGAAGATCTATTACGGGCTATTGTGTCTTTGTTGGAGGGAACCTAGTATCATGGAGGAGTAAGAAACAAGGTGTTATATTTCGATCCAGTGTTGAATCCGAGTACAGAGCTATGTCACAGTATACATGTGAGATTATATGGATGCATCATCTTTTAACTGAAATTGGGTTGAAGCATCCTACACCACCAAAACTCTGGCGCGATAATCAAATTGCTCTTCATATTGCCTCAAATCTGGTGTACCATGAAAGAACTAAACATATTAAGGTTGATTGTCATTTTATTCGTAAGAAGATTCAACAAAACCTTATTTCCACTGGCTACGTGAAAACCAGAGAACAACTAGCTGATTGTTCAGAAAAGCACTGAATGGAACCCCAAGTGATTATCTTTGTAACAAGCTGGGCATGATCAATATCTATGCTCCAACTTAAGGGGGAGTGTTATAGAATCTGAATATTAATGTATATAGATAATATAACTGATTTTTAGGGATTTTAATATTTAGTTACCATAAGTAGATTATTCTCTTCAGGTATTTATACCATTGTTTTCTTTGAGTAATAAACAAGTTATTCTTCATACCTTATGAATAACAGTAATCAACCCGAGTTCCCTTCACCACCTTTATAAACAAATCAACTAGCTGCTCTCCTGTCTTCACATAGCTAGTAGAAATCAAGTTTTATTGAATCTTCTCACGAATAAAGTGGCAGTCAACTTGATACACTGGGTTTGAGGCAATATGAATAACAGCTTGATTATCACCACAAGGTTTTGCTGGCATACGTTGCTTCAACCCAATTTCAGTTAAAAGATGATGTATCCACATGATTTCACTTGTAGACTATGACATAGCTCTATACTCAAATTTTGCACTGCATCGAGATACAATACTTTGCTTCTTATTCCTCCGTGATACCAAATTTCCTCCAACAAAGACAATAGCCTGTAGTAGATCATCTGTCAATTTTGAAACCAGTCCGCTTAACATCTGCAAAACAGTCAATACGAGTATGGTTGTGTTGCTATATAGTATGTCAGGTCCAGGAACTCCTTTCAAAATAACATAGAATATGTTCCAAAGCTGCCCAATGTTTCACTGTAGGTGTAGACATGAACTGACTAATGACACTTATCGCAAAAGCAATATCTGGCCGAGTCAATGTGAGATAGTTTAACTTCCCAACTATCCTCCTATATCTCTCTGGGTTATCAAAAGGCTCGCTATCATCTTGTATAAGATGTACACCGGGAACCATTGGAGTACTGTAAGGTTTGGCTGTCAATTTTCCAGTTTCTACAAGTAGGTCAAGAATATGCTTTCTTTGAGATAGAAGAATTCCCATATTGCTTCTACTTCTACTCCCAAAAAGTATTTCAACTGGCCTTAGTCCTTCATATGGAACCTAAAAACAACAACAACATACCCAATAGAATCCCACAAGTGGGGTCTGGGGAGGGTAGAATGTACGCAGACCTTACCACTACCATAGAAGTAGAGAGGCTATTTCCTGAGAACCCTCATCTCAAAACCTGTAAGCAAAAAGAACTAGATATGACAAAAAAGGAAAGGGAGAGAACGGAAAGAGCAACTAATAATGACAGTATGTAAATAAGATAAAACTAACACATAATACGACAGATAATGCGAACACATAACAAAAAAACACCTAACCCTACCATTAGCCTGCTACTCTAAGTCGCGACCTCCACTTCTTTCTATCGAAGGTCATGTCCTCAGTGAGATCAAGTTCCGACATATCATGTCTAATCACCTCCCCCCAGTACTTCTTCGGTCTACCTCTACCCCTCCGAGTATTTCCTAAAACTAACCTCTCGCACCTCCTAATAGGAGCATCGGTACTCCTTCTCTGCACATATCCAAACCATCACAGTCTCGCTTTTCTCATCTTTTCGGCCCCCGGGGCCACCTCAAGCTTCTCTCGAATGGTCTCATTCCTAACCTTGTCACTCCTGGTGTGACCATACATCCATCTCAACATCCTCATCTCTGCGACATGCATCTTCTGAACATGTGCCTTATTAATTGGCCAACACTCTACTCCATACAGCAATGGATGGTCTAACCACCATTCTGTAAGACTTATCTTTAAGTTTAGGTGGTATCTTCTTGTCACAATACTCTAGAGGCAAGCCTCCATTTAGTCCATGCTGCCTCAATACGATGTATGACATCATCGTCGATATCGCCACTACTCTGGATGATGGACCCCAGATACTTAAAGTTGTCCCTCTTGGGGATAGGT
>JAOTQJ010000002.1:5130123-5144550 GCA_025642045.1 Solanum sejunctum | reverse complement strand
TAGATATGCATATGTATTTTAATTACACTCTTGCTTGTACATTCAGCTTCTTTGCTTACCACTTCTTCGGAAACTCCCTTGTCTGTTTGAGAGTAATGATTAGCTTGGTTACATGGTGCTGTAAATGAAGAAAGCATGTTCTGATCTTTACCTTTCCTGTGTATTGTTAGTTTTTTGGGGGGTTAAGACTAGCATGAAAATGATCTTTGCTCCTTGAATTCATACTGTAATGTTCAAGTGGTAATCTGTTAGTTCGTTAGATGACAGTTCTGGTTCCTTAAAAGGCTATCTGTTTGTCTTTTGTGAGTATTAATGAGGTTTGTTTGCCTTTATTTCTGCTGGATCTTACCTAGAATGTGAAGTTCTTTGGTCGTAAATGATAATGCATGCCTCTGTTACATTTGAAATGGTTAAAAGTGCTGAAAGCATGTTTCAATTCTCTGTTCTTGGATTTTTATACGAAGAACTTTACGTTTGAAGCTAAGAGACAAGCTTACGATAAATGAATAATGTGTCAAGTGTAGTTGTTGTGCGTTGTTAGTCTTACTGCTTGAATCAACTTTGTACCACTATTTTACTCATGTTTCTAATAAACACATGCGAGTTCCATAATTTTTCTGATTATGAGAAAATTTTGCATGAAATTTGATAGCTTTTGGTTTGATTTGAAATGCCCAGTTTGTTAATTTATAATTGTCAAAGTATTTTCAGCCCTTTTATCATAAGCTTAAGTGAGATTCGTTTTATTGCTGCATGAAGTCCGCCTAATTGATGTTTTGCTTGGTTTTAAAATGTATTTTCGCGTTGCCATATTCATGTTCATGTCTAGTTGTGTGTCAATACATATATTCCTCGTCTCTTATTCATTTGAAGTTTTTGCTACATCATTTTAATATATCACTACATATTCTTAATGTGAACATTGGTCTCTTCTTTCTTTTAGACGCCAGCAGCAGCACAACTACGTATCTCTATTAATATACTTTCTCATTAAGTATTTAAAATTATTATTTACGTGTTTTACTTATTTTGTTGCATGTGAAATTGTGTTGGAGCTCTAAATGGGCTCCCCTCCTCTTCTTTGCATTTTCGATGGGCCATGGAAGCCCAACTCCCCTCTTCGAGTTAGACTCATCAACTCACAGTGAAGGAAGCAATCTACTGGGTTAGAGGAAGCTGATATACAGGCTTTGGAGGCTAAAATCAGTGTATATACACTGATATATAACGAATATACAATGAGTGTATATCATAGGCAAAATGGGCCAAGCCCACTGGACAGTAGCCTAAGCAGATTTTGATGGGCCTAGCAGGCCCAAAATTTAGAATTAGGACAGGTTGAAGAAGAATTAGGCCTGCCAAAGCCCAATTTATTTTATTATTGTCTATTATTATTTGTTGTGTTATTTGTTGCTAACACTAACATTAATTCACTGTTTATATTTTTATTCGCTAGTAATCTAATTGTTTTCCCAACATTGCCTCCATTTACGTTAATTTTTTGTTATCAACGAATTTCTTAAGTGTTGAAATTATTCGTATAATTTATTTTTGGTTCAAAGAGTTTGTTAATTTTAAACTTTATCGATTTTTGCAAAACTAGTTTATTTTTTCAAAATTAATATATTTTTTCAAATTTAGTCAAGTCTTTCAAATTTAGTCAACATTATTTCAAATTTAGTCAATTCTTTCAAAATTAATACATCTTTCAAATTTAGTTAAGTTTTTGTCAAATTCTTTCAAGTTTTCTCAGATTTAGTCAATTATTTCAAAATTAGTCAATTTTTAAACTAGTCAACTTTTTTTAAAAGTCAATCAAATTTTTTAAAAGTTAGTTAACTTCTTAAACGTCGGTCAATCGCAAGTTAGTGATCACTTTGAGTGATTAATTTCTTTTCAAAGTCGAAATTGAACTCTTATCCGTTTCTTTGAAATTTTAAGACTTTTTCTGTTAAGGTATTAAATTATTTTAAATTTTTTTAATTTCTTAAAAAAAAAATTAAGTGACAACTCTATTGTTGTTTTTTTCTCTATAAAAAAAAAATTGATTTCTCTTAAATTATTAAGCTTTAAATCGATTTAAATTTGATTTTTGAATTTTCTTTTAAAAAAGTCATTTTTCGGATTAACACTACTATCTAATTTTCTTTAGATATTTAGTAAATTATAAAAACATATTGCGTACTGTAATTTTATTATGTTTGAACATCATAATAGAGTTCTAGTAGTTTTTTATTCTATTAAAATTCATGCTTATATTTTATCTCCTAGAGAATTTGTATTCAACTACACCTTTGTGTAGTTTGTATTCACATTATATTATATAATTTTAAATTATTTTTTTATAATATTATGTGACAAAGAATATGAGATATGTATGCAAAGTACATGCGCAAATTGGTTGAACTTTGAAAATCAAAGAAGTATACAACTATTACATAAAAGCAAATTATTTACACTAATTTGTCATCTTATTAATTTTGTCGAAAAATTCAAGAAATGACTAATGTTTAGGGGTAATTAAAAATTTATAGCTATAGTCTAGATATTTACTAGCTCATTTAACACTCTTATTAGTACATTCGATTTCATTTTCATGAAAAATATTTTTAGATTTTTTTTAATAATAGTACTAGTGTTTATGAAATTTTTTGGGTCCTAAAGAATTGATATAAGTGATGTCTCAATTTATTTGATTTAGTTTAAATTAAGTGTTGATATTATTTTATTTTGATGACGAATTGAGACATACAATCTTTAAGATTGTTAAAAAATAATTTACGTATTTAGTAACTATTAAAAAAAATAATATAAATTAAAAAAACTAATAATTTAAAATATTTGAAGGATAAGTTGTGATAATGTCTTTTTAAAATTTGAATCTCAATATCCAAATAAAATAATAAAATAAAGGAAGTAGTTGTAGTTGAAACAAGTAATATAATGTTAAACCTTAAAGATAGTTTTAAGGAAAACTATTTCTTAGACCACAAAACAGTATCTGGTCAAAGAGCACCATATATTACAATTAGATTTCAAGTTACCTTTCAATCACATTGCGGAGATAGGTCAGTTGGGAGAGCGTTAGACTGAAGATCTGAAGGGCACGCGTTCGATCCATCTTCACAGCATTTTTTTCCTTTTTTCCCACCTGCAGTGTATTTAATACAGTAAAAGTTGATTCCAGTTTTGTCGGAGTCTTGGCGTATGAAGCCGAAAGATGTCAAAATATGTGACATTAAATAAAGGTATCCCTTATTTTAAATTTCTAATAAAAGTATTACTTATTCATCTTTCTTTTTTCTTTTTCTCTTCCTAATTTTATTTTATCAATTAATATAGAAAACAAGATTAAGAATAAAAAAATTTGGGATAAGACAAAAGTAGTCCTTATAGACAAAATGAGGAAAACAAGAATAAAATTATAAAGATATATGAAAAGGAGATGTATAGACATAAAGAGGTGCAAGAGGTTGATTCTAATATGTATGAGGATAAGTAAACGTAGGTCGACGAAGAATTCAAAAGAGATAATTAGATATAACATGATGCATTTTCAAGTAACCGAGAAACATGACTTTAAACAGAAAATGTGAAGGATGCCGATTGGGTAGAAAATTAGTACATAGTGAATAGTTGTTTTACTCTTCGAGGATTTAGGATTTTGGGTGTTTGTCGTTGTACTAGTTGTATTATTATATTTAATCAAAATAACTGAATTGTTCAAAGTTTAAATTGAATGTTTGAAATTTTTTTTCATATTTTTCATTTCATTTATGAAGTTTTATATTTTTTGAGAGATAAATTGCACTATATATTTATGATTTCACAAAAAATAGTGAAAATTAAAGTATGATTTAAATTTTATCTTTAAATATTTATGATTTAAATTTTATCTTTGAATATTTTTCTTAATATATCTATATTACCTCACAAATTAAGTTAAAATGTGATAAAAAGAGTATGTTATTATTATCACATTATTTTGTTGTTCTTGTTGCTTTTTTTTATTCTTTTGCATATCTTTTGTTCTTAATTGTTATGTTTTTCTACAATGTTTTCTTCCTATTTGTAATCTTGGGACACGCTTGAGTCGAGGATCAATTGAAAATAATTTTTTTATTTTTATGAGATAGTGATTATGTTTGTATATATTATATTCTTTTTATACTCTACTTGCTGAATTTTATGTATATTATTATTATCATAATATAGATAATTACATGCATTTTTTTAATTGACATTATATGTTTCATATACATAAGATTATTGTAACTCCATCATTAATTTCATTCTGATGACAATAATTTATGAAATAGAAAATATATGTACTTATTATTTTTCAAGTAGAAGCAGGATAGATATTTTTAGTAAAAAAAATTATTATCAGTAATATAATTAAAAAAAAAATATTTGATTCATTAAATAATAATAAAAATTAAATTATTTTTAAATCAAACTAAGAATATAATGTCACATTTTGGATCCTTTTGGTATATGAAGGTTGCTACAGCCACCATGCTGAATTTCCCCAATTTGATACATACACACTAAAACCCTAACCCTAAAGCCAAAAACCTCTCTTTGGCGAATCTCATCAATGGAGATGGATTCATCTGAAGAGGATACGTTAGGCAAAGTCACTAGTGGTCCGCTGCCATCCACGATTGCAAAGCTCTCCGGTTCCTCAAGAGGAATCCCCGCCGATAGAGACTTTCATTTCTACAACAATTTCGGCGAATTCAGGACGCCCATTTCACAAATCGACAAGAAATCCAAGGTAATCTTGGACAAAGTCGGGGCGTTATCGCAACTATGGGGAAAACCCATATCGTGCCCAGAGGATCCAGATGACGAGGAGAGCCAAGAATGGCTGGTGAACATAAATGACGATGTCTTGGAGAAACTCGCTTCGTCCTTGGATGAGTTTAAGTTGTTGAGAAAGAAAGAAGAGGAGACTGGAGTGAAGATGGATGATGATTCTGAAAGTGGGTTTCAAGTGGTTTCTCGGAAGAAGAATAGGAAAGTGGAAGTGGCTGCCAAACCGAAGCCAAAGGTTCCATTTCATATACCAACCATCCCCAAGCCGCAGGATGTATATAAAATCATTGTCAACAATACAAATCAGCCATTTGAGCATGTTTGGTTGCAGAGAACTGAGGATGGTTCTAGGTTTATGCATCCTCTCGAGAAGTTCACGCCCTCGGACTTTGTTGAGAGTGATGGTGGCGTGATTGACCCTGTTAAACCTCCTCCATTGGAGAGTACCCCATTCAAGCTTGTGGAGGAGGTTAAAGATCTGAAGCTGTTGGCAAACAAGTTACGCTCTGTCGATGAGCTTGCAGTTGATTTGGAACATAATCAATATAGATCTTTTCAAGGATTGACATGTTTGATGCAAATATCAACTAGAGATGAAGATTTTGTTGTTGACACTTTGAAGCTTCGTGTTCACATTGGCCCTTATCTGAGAGATGTTTTTAAGGATCATAAGAAGAAAAAGGTGATGCATGGTGCTGATCGAGATATTGTGTGGCTTCAGCGTGATTTTGGCATATATGTGTGCAATATGTTCGATACTGGCCAGGCCTCCAGGGTTTTGAAACTGGAAAGAAACAGTCTGGAGTATCTGCTACAACATTTTTGTGGAGTTACCGCCAACAAAGAATATCAGAATGCAGATTGGAGATTACGCCCGCTTCCTACAGATATGATGAAATATGCTAGAGAAGATACACACTATCTCTTGTACATTTATGATGTTATGAGGATGAAATTGCTATCATTAGATGCTGAGAATGGATCTCCTGATGCTCCTCTAGTAGAGGTGTACAAACGCAGTTATGATATATGTATGCAGATGTATGAAAAAGAACTTTTGACTGATACATCGTATCAGCACATATATGGGTTACAGGGAGCTGGCTTCAATGCGCAGCAGCTTGCAGTTGTTGCTGGGTTGCATGGTTGGAGGGATGTCATTGCCCGAGCAGAAGATGAAAGTACTGGCTATGTTTTGCCAAACAAAGTACTTACTGAAATTGCTAAGCAGATGCCTCTTACCCCAAGCAAATTAAAGGGAATGATGAAATCAAAGCATCCGTATGTTGAGCATAATCTTGGTTCTGTTGTCAGCATCATTAGGGCCTCTGTTCAAAATTCTGCTGCATATGAAGCAGCCGCAGAATATCTGAAGGAAAGGCGCTTAGAAGTACAAGCTGAAGAAAACATTGTGACTACTGAGGGTGCTCAAATGTCTGTTGAAATAACTGAGCCTCTAAAAGCAACAACAGGGACAAAAACTTCAAATGTCTGTAGTTCACGTGATGACACCTCTGAATGTCGTGATGAATATGGTGGTTTAAAGGCTACTTCTTCAGGACAAATGGAAGTAACTATTCAGGCAATTGAGAAACCAAGCCGTGGTATTGGGATGTTACTAGGGAATACATCAAAGAAGAAGCATCCTGATAAAAAAAAGCCAGAAGAGATCCAAGTGCAGCAGATCAAGTCTTCGGTGAGCCTTTCATTCCATGTATTTTCAGGTAGTATTGAGCAGACACAGCTAGCTGCAGCAGGGCCTGCTGAACCATTGGAAATTAACCATAGAGAGGAATCTGTTGCTACTAATTCCAAATTAGACATTATAACTGTGGAGACTGATTCAGATGATGGGGAATCAGTGCAAGGTGATCCATCAGCCGGAGAACAGGAGAACTCCTCTGCCATGCCTGTAGCTACTTCAAAATTAGAAGATGTTATCTTACTGGAAACTGATTCAGATAATGAGGAATCAGGCAAAGATGACTCAGAAGTTACCAACAATCAGCCTGAGCGTGGGGAAAATGAAAATTCAGTTTCTGTCGAGATGGATGAAGGGGGTGATAATGGGCCCCTGTCGATAAAAAAAAAAAGTAAGTGGAAGCTTGCTGAGAAATCACAAACAGATGAAGGTCAGTTGAAGGTTCAGCCTTTTGACTATGAATTGGCAAGGAAGCAAGTGGTATTTGGAGAAGATCCAGGTAAACAACAGCCAGAAAGAGAAGGTGATGAGTCTCGAAGGAGTAGGAATGATAAAGGTAATAAGAAGGATGTATTCCTGGGTCAGCCACCAAAGATTGAAGAGGCAGTAGATTTCCAGCAAGGTAGAAGGCGTCAAGCATTTCCAGCTTCAGGGAATCGAAGCTATACTTTCCGATAGAAGTTGAAAAACTAATATGAACTCGTAAGTAAGGCACAGAATGAGCTGTCCACAAAGTAAGTACATTTTCATGCTTTTTGCAAGGCTCACTAGTACAGACTTGAGTAGTACTCTTGGCTCATGCAAGAGAGGGAAATCTTAGTTTGATGTTTACATATGGAAGTAAAGATTTGGAAGTAGCTGCGGTGTTGCTGTTAATCTGCATTTGCATTTCAATTTTCTCATGTTTAGTTGTGTTCAAATTCTAAGAAAATAACTTTGGTGATCTCCATGTACCATCGAGCCAGGGATGTGACTTGGTCATGGCGTGGGGTTGCATTAGAGATCAGCCCTTAGCGCATTCTTTTTTTGCCTCAGTGATGAATGTATTGAGGGCAATTTTTTGGGCAAACACTGAATCCAAACAAATGCAATTTCCCAAAACCCAACTTTTGGATTTAAAGTGTTGAATTTTTGATGGTTGTCAATAGAGTTAAGCTGGTGTCTTCATCCTTGAGCTTCTTCCATGTCTCCTTCAAAGTTTTGAGTTTTAAGTTCTCTACCAAAAAACAAATTTGAGTCTAGGTCTCTACTGTTGGGTAAACAGATTTAGTCGTAAGACAAAATCAGAGTTAATGTGAATTAGGAGTCTGGAAAGAGATTTTCTTTTTTCCCTCTATGGCATTGGGAGAACATACAATTACTTGAGTTAAAGTACTCATAAATTGGATAGCTTTTTTACACAGATTTCATGGGATAAACACAGTTTAAATACAATACTGATTACTATCCTTAGAAATTAGGACATAACTTTCACATTACTGAAATGACAGCTTGCAAGCTACTACAAAGAAATAACTACTACCAGAATAAGAAACTGCAAATAACCACTACAAAGAAATAACTATTACTAAGGGTTGGCTGATAACAAAAATTTTAGTATGTGAAAGGCACACCAACTCATACTTTTTCTCAAAAGAAAAGGCACACCAACTCATACTTTTGTAAGGCATTCTTGTTTATTTTTTTTTTTTGGACAAATGGATTTCAATTGGTTCCACTTTTCATGTGCTGCTCTTCGAAAGCGTTTTGTTATTCTAGGATAGTAAGTATTCCTGTAATATTTTGTGACATAATTTAGAATGCTTAGAGATTCAAAAGTTTGATAAGAAAGGTTTTTGAGGGTATTGGCTAACTGATTCAATTAGTTGTAGGCTTTTCTTTTTGGGTTTGTGCATTGAATGAATTTCGATCAATTTTTTGTGTGATCTTTTTGAGTAGGATTGTTCATAATTTGATTTGGATTGATATTTTGAATTAAACTTAAAATCATATTAATTTAGTTAATTATTAATTAATTCAAAATAAATATAGTACACATTTAACGATTTTCTTTGTTTTTTGGAGGAACGTATGAAATTAACTTGATTTAGAGGAGGAAGTGTCCCTCTTTTCAAGTCTCTGTAATACCACCTTCAAAATACCTAAAGGCTAAAACATCAGGAGTGCTATTCCAATACTATTCATCTCATGATTGCAAGCATGTAGCAACGTGTGAAATTACACCGGGTGTCCTCCAAATATAGTGATATTGATTTTTTGCTTTTCGCAAAAAAATCTTATAAAAAGGTCTTTCTTTTCACCTAAAAGTATATGTTTATTCCTCTACACCTTAAATATTTTTAAAAACTCTCCATATTTAATTGCCTCTCAATTTTTTTTAATTTATTATTTTTCTCTTTTCTTTTATTTCTTTGTCCTATTTTTTGTGTTTTTTCTTTCTTTCTTTTCCTTTTTTCCTTTTTTAACTTCTATTTCTTTCCTCTCTTTTTTATTTTTTATTTTTTTCCTTAACTTGTATTTTTTTCCTTTCTTTATTTTTCTTTTATTTATTATTTTTCTTTTCTTTTTTTTTTGGTTACTTCTATTTTTCTTTGGAGTCTTTTTTTTTTTTCCATTCTATTTAAGTTGTTGTTATGAGGTGCAATTTGTTATTTGAAAGTATTTAGGGACTAAGTCTTGCTTTCACGGCAAAAGAAAGAGCATGTTATAAATCAAGACACAAGGTGTTAGCATCAACTTCTTCCCATAGGGAGTAACTAATCATTTTGAAGTTCCTGGTCTAAGTCTTACTTCTAAAACAAGAGTTATACAACATCTCATAAGTTAGACATGATAAAATAATATAAACCATTGCCCATGAGGCATTTGTTATTCTTTTAACCCTTGAGCTATGTTCACCTTTAAGGCAAAAGTTGTTACGTTTCCATAAGTTAGTCAAAATGATATAAAATATTGCTAATGGGAGCACCTTGTTCTTTGAAGCCCGTGGGCTAAGGTTTGCCTCTAAGGCAAAAGTAATAGAACATCTAATAAATTAATACATAATGTGGTAATACCAAGTTTTGCCCATGATGCTTAACTTGTTGTTTGGAAGTCCTTGGACTAACAAGTCTTACCTTTAGCGCAATAATTATAAAGTATCTCATGAATCAAAATAAAAAGTGATATTATCAAGTCTTTTCCATGAGAATTAACTTGTTTGAAGTCCTTGATCTAAGAGGAAAGAATTATATATATGATAAATCAAAACATAATGTAGAAGTGCAACTCTCATTTATGAGTGAAGTTGTTGGTCTAAGTCTTGCTTCTAAGACAAGTTATATAGCATCTCATAAATCAATACATAATGTGATAGTGCCAAGCCTTACTCATGGGTTTAAGTTGTTTGATTGTCCTTGGACTAACAAGTCTTCCCTCTAAAAAAATAGTTATAGAGTATCTTATAAAATAAAAAATAATGTTATATTGTCAAGTCTTCCTCATGAAGCTTAACTTGTTATTTTAAAGTACTTGAGCTAAGAGGTAAAAGTTATATGTATATGACAGATAATGTAGTTGTGTGAAGTCTTGCCATGAGGATAACTTTTGAAGTTCTTGGTCTATGTCTTGCTTCTAAGGTAAGAATTATAAAGTATCTCATAAATTAAAATATAGTGTAGTCAGTTAAGTCTTGCCTGTGGGGTTTAATTGTTGTTTGGAAGTCCTAGGACTAACAAGTTTTACCTCCGGGGCAATAGTCATAGAGTATCTCATAAATCAAAACATTATGCAATATCATCAAATCTTGTCTATGGGGTTTAACTTCTTGTATTTAAGTCCTTGGGCTAAGAAGCAAGAGTTATAAAACATAAGATAAATCAAGACATAATTCAATACTGTCAAGTCTTGATCATGGGGTATCTTGTGAAATTATTGGTCTATGATTTGCCTTTAAGGCAAGAATTATAGAGTATCTCATAAATCAATACGTAATGTGATAGTGTTAAATCTTGTCCACGAGACTTGACTTCTTGTTTAAAAATCTTTGGACTAACAAGTCTTATTCAATAGTTATAGAACATCTCATAAATTAAAATACAATATGACATTGTCAAATTTTGCTCATGGAGCTTATCTTGTTGTTTTGAAGTCTTTGAACTAAAAGGTAAGAGTTATATCAAGGCACGATGTAGTTGTCAAGTCTTGCCCATCTTGCCTATAGGCTTAAGTTGTGAAGTTCTTGGTCTAAGTCTTACCTCTAAGGAAAGAGTTAATGAGCATATAATAAATCAAGACATAAGGTGACAGTGTCAAGCTTTGCCCTTGGAACTTAATTTGTTTTTTGGAAGCCCTCGGACTTAGAGGCAAGAGTTCTAGATCATGTACTAGTGTCAGGTCTTGCCCATACAGTTGAATTTGTAAAATTCTTGGTGTAAGTTTTGCCTTTAAGACAACAGTTATAGAGTATCTCATATCAAAATAAATGAAAAAGAACCATGTCAACTCTTGCCCATAAGACATAACTTGCTTTTTAAAAGTTTTGTGCTAAATATTGCCTCTAAAAAGTTATAGAATATGTCGTGAAATTTTAAATCAAATATATTTAAAATAGTAAATATAAAAAAAATTATCTTAAAATTTGACACTTGAATTTAGGAATTATTTTATTTAAAAGAAACACAAAATATATAAATATTGTTTATAGTTCCATAATTAAAAGAATATAGATAAGGAAAAAAAGAAAAAAATAGAAAGAAAAAAATAGAAGGAAAAACACACACCAAAAAACAAACAAACAAAATACGAAACAAAAAATAAAGGAAACAAAAGAAGGAAAAGAAAAAAAAAACATAAGAGAAAAAGTGAAAAATAAGGAAAGAAAGAAAGAGAGAAAAGAAAAAAAAAAGATTTCTTTTTAAGTTTCATTTACTTATCAAAATATAAGTTTTCTTTATTTTGTTAGATATGTAGAAATTTTTTTAAAAACACTTTTTTAAAGTTGAAAAAGTACAAAAAATAAGAAAAAGCCAAAAGTAGGAGATCTCCAAGTTATGACTTTTAGCTTTTAATTTACTAGTTTAATGTACGTATTTTGCACATGTACATTACGTCAATTAGCAAAATTATATTAAAAAAGAATAAAATTATTAAATCATAACAATTGATATTAAAACAAATATTATATATAAAATTCAATAATATAAATAAATATTATATTAAAAAATATGTTATTGCATGTCTATTGGTTTTACGTTGTTTCTTTTGATAAATGATTCGTTGATTTATGTTCTTTTCATCGTTTTACTTATTTTATCGTGCCCAATTAAGAAAATAATTTATATAAAATCTTATTTTATCAATTTTTAATTCTTAAATATTACGACAATTAACAGTGTCTGAAAGATCTAAAATCAAAATCTTAATCGATTTAATAATGTATTGTTAATTGAAAAATGACTATTTCAGGAAAAATCAATTTAAACTTAAAGACGTATAACGATCCGATCCCGGTCATGATGGCGCCTGTCAGATCCCACCTACAGGCAGCCAATTACCTAGTCTCCCAGGGCACCTGTCCTAGCTCTTTAGTCAAGCCAAGCCAATATAATAACAATATAAATAATCGAAATCTACTTATAACCTGGAAGTTAACTGTATAGAGCTACAATAGACACAAGGATATATCATATACATATATCAATAACCATAATAATAATACACAAATTAAGAGTGCTCCTACAAATACAAATCATAACTACAAGTCTAGGGCCAAATGTTTGGAAACAATAGACGACCATCAAAAGGAAGGAGACTGCGAAGTAACCAGAACTGCCAATGCTCATCAAAAGTCTCCTTATAACCCCCGAAAGTCTCCAACTCAACAATCACGACCCGTACCTAGATCTACATCATGGGAAGATGTAGAATTAAGGGTGAGTACCATAATAAGGCACCCAATAAGCATTATCAGCCGACCGAGTGAAATAGTGAACATATATAAAGCCCAAAATATATAGAGAACTGCAACATTGTATCAAAATGAACTCTGATCAAGGCGGGCATGTCTGGAAATCCTCAAACCATAACTGAACCAACTGAAGTGAAGAACAATGATAACCAGAACCAACCCAAATGGTGAACATCAATACTGACTGACAAAAACATCGAAGGTTCATACCATAAGTCCTCCCAAATGAGGCATAGTGTTTTACACGGGTGTAAGACCCTAGTATTTACGCCTGTATGCCACCCGAGCCCCCACAAGCCCAGAAGGTACATCCATGCACAATCTAATTGACCAAACATCACTGAATCCAACAGAATCACCACAGAACCCAACTCTCAACATCATATGATCAAAGGGTCAAGCTGTACGTGAGAGTAATGCCCTAATATCTATGCATGTACGCCAACTGGGCCCCCATAAGTCCAGAAGGTACATCCACACAAAATCATAGGGTTTAGAGGTGTAGGGTTTAGATCGATAATTGATAGCAAACCCTCAACCACCCAACTGAATCTGAACCAGCAACCCAACTCTGATGGCAAGAGAGAACACGGAACCTAAATCAAAACCACAAATGTAACTCAATAAGTACCCTGGTCTGGACTGGCCCTCAGATCATGCCTGGCCTAGACCTCGAAAACCCCCCTGGACTAGACATCAGAGCATGATGAACTCAAATGATACCCTAGGCTGGACATCAAGCATGATAAACTTAGATGATACCCTATACTGAACATCAAGGTGTGTAGTAACCCAACATGTCACCCACTAAAAGGCTCCCTATACTTCTCTTAGTACCTAGACAACTGTATATCACTTCTCAAGCATGGTCTCGATAGCTATTACCATTCGTCCCTCATTCTATAGCATTTAACAATCAACCCTTGGCCAGAACAACAGCAATAGCCATCAGTGCTTATAAGTCACCCAATTCATGCTACACAGCACAATGGCTAGCCCGACAACCACAATCAGCCACTCACAATATAAGTCCAGGTATAACTTCCAAAATGTCCTTCCGCCAAAACCTCCCTTAAAAATACTTGACAATTGTCTAACTCAACAAAATCATACTGGAGTATATGTAACTTATCCAAAATACACCGGTGCAACATCGATATGGGAAAGTAGACTGTATAGCAAAACGAGCTAGAGGTAGGACTAATGCAGATGCAACCAGTCCAATCCATTTCAGAACATCAATAAGTTGATATATCGGGACTACACTCATCTTGTCATGACCCAAGCCTAGGGCCTAGGCGTGACACGACGCAAAGGGCACCCGGAGGGACCCCAAGCAAGCCTCTTAGAACATCATTACACATCCTTGGTCGCGAAAATAAATAAACAATCATCAAGAGATAATAAAGTGGGATAACTGGAGCTAAAGGAAAGCATTCTCATATCATAGACATCAAGAACAATAGAGTCAAGGCTCTTAGCATAAATACATAACATATCCAACAAACACCTCTAATACATAGATAAGAGCGGGGGTCAAGATAAAGTAACCAGGCTCACCCTCATAGTCAAAAGAGATATTAAAGAAGAATGTCTCAATACATAATAAGATCAACATAGACTGAGGTCTCCGAAGTGGAGGACTCATCAACTAGCTTGAGTAGTATCGAACTAGCTACGTGGAGGAGGATGATGATCAACTTGGGCATTGGTTCCTACATGGTGATATCATGTAGGCATAGAGTATGCACTACTACATTTCAATGTACTATGTATGTAGAATGCAATGCAACAAGAATTAGGCATCATAGTCAAAATGCATAACAACAACGAATAGGCATAATATAATAATATGGCATGTATGATCAATGCATAAGTAAAACATGCTTAAGTAGCTCATACTCATATAGGATATCATATGTATAGAAAAGATCAAGTCAGATTTTCAAAGTACAAA
>JAOTQJ010000002.1:5092532-5123579 GCA_025642045.1 Solanum sejunctum | reverse complement strand
CAAATTTATTTTATACTTTTCAATATCAAATCCCGATCCTTATCGCGCTTCCGCTATCGCTTGTTTATTCCCTAACAATACCAAAGATCAAACAAGGTAGTTTCCACTAGGTATCGAATAAATCTTTTTACGACAGTCAAGTGAGACTCTTTAGGAGCAATTTGAAATCTTGAGCATATAGAAATAGTAAATATGATATCTAGTCTACTTGCAGTAAGATAGTGCAACGAACCAATTATACCTCTGTACTTGGATTCATCAATGCTCTTATCGTTTGGATCAAAATCCAAGTTGCATGATGGACTCATGGGAGTTTTGATAGACTTTGCATTCTCCATTCCAAAAGTTTAGATTAATTTCTTAGCATACTTACTTTGGCAACACTATCAATTCTGACATTGCTTTAATCTCTTAAAAACTTCCATCCCATTCTCTGGTTTAATCGTGTATTTACTTAACATAAGGTTTAAATTTTTCAACTTTATCACAAATTTACAATCAATTATTATGCAAATGCATATTGAATAGGCTCAATTAAAGAAAACTTTCATGATCCATAATACTTGAATACACCATTCTGTCGCAGTCAAATTTCTTTTTTGGTCCCACATCTACAAACAACACGACTTTCTCATATTTTCGACATATATAACTATAAGAGTACTATGGTGGACAAGCGTGTGAACCAGATTACATGGTTTATTATTTTACTAGCGCCATAACTAATAAGATATCAAAGGGATCTGAAAAACCGTAAGAGGCTGCTACTCAAGGCTCGCTTCTTCGAGCTCTGCCCCTTCTTTCAAAAATTAACAAACAACACTAACGAGCAAGGCAGTAAAATCGAGCAATGGATTAGAAGAATTCCACTTTGAAGAATGACTATTTCTATTTTTGTGCTGGCATGTGAGTCATCTCCCTTCCTCTTTCAATCGAAACACTTATGTCAGGATATACTTGATTATTTAGAAATTATGTTAAATGACAGGATGAAACATGAAATATAACAATAGAGAAATTCGACAACTAAATGATCTCTGAAATGTTCTCGGTGTTAGTGCTGCTAACATACGCTGCAGTAAGTATGGCAGGGAGACCAAAGGAGGCGATAATCCTTTCCACTGAGAGCGTTGTAAGTAACAAGATACTTGGTTTACAACTCAAAGATCTTCTGAGCAGGCTAGGAAGCATTGAGTAGTAAAGATAATTCTGGAATGATGATGAACACACACATTGGTACCTCAAGGTCAACCCATAGGAGTACTAATCGGAGTCCAGATGTCATACAAAGTCACCAACACTAGATTCGGAGGCCCCAGTAATGACGACACCACCAAGGAATGTTCCATCAAGCACTTTACATTGTTCACTGTAGATACAGTAGAGGAGCATCCCTTGGGAAAGCCAACAGATGATTTGAGTACAGATCAGCAGGTAAGACTGAAGTGACTCCATGGATTAGCCTTTTTGCTGGACATAGGTTTGCTAGTAACGCAAACATTGTCTAATTCTGTGCGTCATTTGCGAAATGCCTGGATATAATTACATGAAGAGATTTATCTTTCAAACCTGGACTACGGTGTCCAATCCTAATTTGTATTATCGTGATGAGGGCTAATATGTGGTAAACTTTCATTTTGAGTAAGATATGAAGGAGATACTATTTATGGGGCCATACAGTATAAACAATAAGCCTATGATATTGAATCAATGGACTCCCAAACTTGATTTCAAAGCAGAGTTTTTAGCTAAATCTCATTTTGGGTTACCTTTCCAAAACTACCTCTAAATTGTTGGGGATGTAATTCATTGAACAGAATTGCATGTGCTGTTGGGATCCCATTGTTTGTGGATGAGATTACAACTAAACAAACAAGGATATCCTATGCAATAATGTTAATTAAGATAGATGTCACTAAGCCAATTCCTGCTGAGATAACAGTCATGGATACACATTGACAGTTATTTCAACAAGTGAACGCTTTTGACTAAAAACCAGAGTTTGTGAAGGATGTGTGAAGGTAGAGCATAATTGTCACAGGGAAAGACCCAAGCAACTTGATCAGCCAAGGCCAAAACAGCAGCAGCCACCTCCTAAACAAAAGCAAGCCAAACTGGCAACTACTTGGCTACCAAGAGACACTGCTGGTGAGGAACCTACAAAGATACTTGAGAAATCTCAAGCATCAAACTCCATCAAGAAAAATTATGAACCTGAAGCTGAGGTGCTTACACCAGTGATTAATAAGGCCAAGCAGACAGATAAGAGCAATGTTGGCTTGTTAGGAAGTAAAGGCAGAAAGAGTTATTCCCAGGCTATGTCCAGTCCTTATGAAGAATGGGTTTGAAGTTTTACAACCTATGACTGCTATGTAGGCGAACCCCTCCACTTCCTAATAAAGGAGGTATCAACTCCATTAATATCTAAAGTGTGCAACATAAGGGCTATTAATAAAAGGTATAAGCAAAAGGAAATGATTGACTATATAAAAGAAAATCATGTAAAACTAGTTGGCTTAGTAGAGATTAGAGTTAAGGTGAATAAAGCAACTGTAATAGCTTAAAGAATAGCTCATGGCTGGGTTATGATACACAACTATACAAGTGCTGTGAATGGAAGGATATGGATATTGTGGGATGACAATGTGTTTGATATTGAACTGATTCCTCAAGGTGCCCAATGTATCCATTGTGTTGTGCTTAGTAGAGATAAGAAGATAGAATGTTGTACGATATGGTATATTGAAGATCAGCGGAATGCCCTATGGGCTTATATAAGGATTCTGGCAGCTCAAACATTGGCTTGTGTGGGAAGACTTAGCTGCTCTTCTACACAATCAATATAGACTCTATGTTGCACCAGTAACACAGGCTAAAACTGTTGAATGTGTGCAGGACTTATTATTAAATGAGCTGATGTCGAAAGGAGAACTTCACATATGGTCCAATAAGTAACTTGGTGCAGATAGAAATTATAGTCGACTGGACAGGACAATGGGAAATGATGAATGGTTGACGCAGTCTGGACTGATAGTAGACTACAGGTTGCCTCATATATGAGATCACTCACCAATGCTTCTGCATATGAATCTGACCTCCTACGGAAGTAAAACTCCTTTTAGATGCTTCACTATATGAGCAAACGATGGGACATTTGTCTCTATAGTTTAAAGAAACTAGACTGGCAGATGCATGGTAATAAGCTAAAGTGTGTATGGCAAAAGCTGAAGTAGTTCAGTTAACATTTTTATCAAGTCAGATGAAATGTGTCTTATCATCTCTTCAAATAAATAGGTGATTGATTCCGACACCAGAAATTACATAACGGGTAATCCTAATGTCTTTCCTAGTTTTCAATCACATAAAGCACCTATTCCTGTTACTGTAGCTGATGGATCAATGAGTAACAGTAATAGATTTGGAATTGTGAAACCTACCTCCTCTATTACCTTGTCATCAGTATTAAGTTTACCGAAGTTGGCCTTTAATTTGAATTTTGTTGGTAAAGTGACCAGAGAGCTTAATTGTTATATTTCATTCTTTCTCAATTATTGTTTGATTCGTGATCTTAAGACGAATCAGATTATTGGTAAAGGATATGTATCTGATGATCTCTATATCCTTGATGAATGGGAGCCTTATTTTATTATATGCTATAGTGTTATTTCTCCATTTGAAGCACATTGTCGATTGGGACATCCTGCCTTACCTGTATTAAATAAGTTATTTCCTCAGTTTCAAAATATTTCTTCATTGGAATGTAAGTCATGTTGATTTGAAAAACATCATCACAACTCATTAAGTCCAAGGGTTAATAAGCAGTTTGAGTTGGCTTTTGAGTTAGTTCACTTTGACATTTGGGGACCATGTCCAGTCGTTTCCAAAACTGGACACAAGTATTTTGTCACTTTTGTAGATGATTTCACTCGAATGACTTTAATATATTTTATGAAAAGTCATTCTAAAGTGTTCACTTGTTTTTGTTCCTTCTATGCTGAAAAAACTCAATTCAATGCTTCAGTATGTATTAAGAAGTGAGACAACATGGTATTCTTCATCAATCTGCATGTGTTGATACACCTTCTCAAAATGGAGTTGATGAGAGAAAGAATAGGCATTTATTAGGACAGCTTAAACACTTTTGTTCCAAATGAAAGTTCCTAAACAATTTTAGGCAAATGCGATTTCTACAACTTGTTTTCTAATCATTGCATGTCATCTACTGTGCTCACTGGTAATGTTCCCTATAGTGTTCTTTTTCCGAACAAGTCACTATTTCCTATGAAAAGCAAGATGTTTGGAAGCACATGTTATGTTTGAGATATTCGGCCGTCGGTTACCAAGTTGGATCCCAAAGAAGTAAAGTGTGTTTTTTTGGGCTATTCTCATCTCTAAAAAGATGGTCGTGTTATTCTACTGAATTTGGAAAATACTTGGTGTCCAATACTGTAGTGTTTTTAGAGACTACACTATTCTTCTATACACCTCCCATCTCTACAAATCAAGGGGAGGAAGATAAATGACTAATCTATCAGGTTACTCGTGCTTCAATAGTACCATCAAATGATATTGTTCATCCATCTTCTAGTCTTTCTATTAAGCATCAATCGTGTAATGTGCCTTTATTACCTTCTCCATCTGTTATAGCTAGACCGACAATTGTTCATGTTTACTCAAGGAGGCAAGAGACTAGTGATACATGTCCTATATAAGATTCCTCATCATCAAATCTTCATCCACCTGGTCCTCTAGAAAATCTTGACCTCTCTAGTGCTCTTTGCAAAGGTACAAGGACTTGCAAATCCACAAATCCACATATTATATTGCTAATTTTGTTTCCTATGACTGCTTATCATCTACATCTAGATCTTTGATTGCTTCCCTAGACTCTATCTCTGGACCCAAAACAGTGAAGGAGGCTTTGACTCATCCTGGATAGTCTAGTGCGATGCTTGAGAAATATATGCCTTAGAGGAAAATTACACATAGGATTTGGTGGATTTACCCGATAGAAAGAAACAAGTAGGGTGTAAGTGAGTGTTCATAGTTAAAGTCAATCCAGATGGTTCAGTGGCAAGACTTAAGGCTTGACTGTGGCTAAAGGATATGCTCAAACTTATTGGGTGGACTATTAAGACATCGTCTCTCCGATTGCCAAACCTACTTATATCTGCTTATTCATTTCTTTAGCTGCTTTCGAGAATTGACCTTTACATCAGTTAGATATGAAGAATGCATATCTTCATAGTAATCTTCAAAAAGTGGAGCAACCACCAGGTTTTATTGCTCAGGGGGAGTTTGGAAAAGCATACCATTTGAAGAAGTCTTTGTATGGATTGAAACAAAGTCCTTGAGCTTGGTTTGGCAAATTTAGTGAGGTTGTTCAAGATTTTGGGATGAAAATGACCAAATATGATCACTCGATATTTTACCAGCAATCAGCATATGGCATTATCCACCTTGTTGTGTATGTTAATGGCATTGTCATCACAGGAAGTGGTCATGTGGGAATCTCTTCCCTCAAATCTTTCCTGCATACTAGATTTCATACAAAGTACTTGGGGCCCATTGAAATACTTTTTGAGAGTAGAAGTAAACAGAAGCAAGTTGATCTACACAGAATTCACTTATGCCATGTGGAAGGAAAGAAAAAACCAGAGTTTTTGAGAAACAAAAGATTGTAGTGGAGGCTATAGCACGTAGAGTTTCTTGTGTTTGTTGTGTTAGAGTTATGGCACCAGCCAAACTGTTCCTGATAGATGTAGCTTTTAAAATTGTTTGAGTCTTAGCAGTTAAATGCTTACTTTAGAGATAGCTAGTAAAGAATTACTAGCTGAGCTTTGTAATTACTACTTTGGTGATTACTAAAATTCCTAACTACCAAGGGCAAAAAAGGACAACCAACAGAATCATAAGCATAACATGAAAGGATAAAAATTATCTGGTTGATTTTAATGTTATTGTCTTTCATCATACATTAGTTCATTATAGGAGTCTATTAGTGTAACCAAAATAATCCACTATGTGGGCACATGGAGTCTGTTCTTGTTCCAATAAGTTATCTCATACCTAGCAGGTATGAAACATACATGACATAATTTTACTAGCAAAGGATCCATAATACACCTCATTAGTGAACATAGAGGATACACCCAATCCAACAATATGATCCAAATTAATCCTACATCAGCAAACATAGCTTCAGACACTTTTTGTACATACTTTTGTTCTCGATTAAACATTAAGTTTCTTCATATTATGTTCATCATTCAGCCCAAAGATTCATGATCATAAGTCATGCTTAATTTTTAGAGCTCATAAATCATGGTTGTAAAAATCATAAAAAGTCAAATGTCATAATTGATGAAATGAAATCATATAACAATCAAGTCATTATACACAAAGTCTGTATTTAAAAAAAAGGCAAAAATGGTAGTTTTGGAAGAATTTGATAATGATAGTAGGGTAGTCATAGAATGAAGCATGAGATAATTTACTTCATAGTGAGTTTTCTGAACAAAGCTCATTAAAATCATACCTATATGAAAGAGTTGGTGTCTCTAACCTTCTGATGAACCTGGTTCACCAAATAGTACGTAATAGTTTACTAAAGTAGTAAAGAGAAGTAAACACTTATAGTGGAAAAACTCCATGTTCAAGGGAGAAACAACGACTACCTACACTCGTAGGATTTCAACAACTTCACTAACTTCAAAAATAAGCAATGTTCAACTTGTACCACTTGCAACAAACTCAACTCTTGAGAGTCAAATCCACTCTCAACACAACTCACAAACAGCAAAAGCAACTTCTTACAATATTTGTCACTAAACAAAGATTATAAGAAGATTGTCAAATAGACTTGAACAATCAAGAAAACCTAACTCTAAGTCTTGCTTGAAAGCTCTTCGCCAAGTGCCCTTGCTCTTATATGAAAGTAATCACCGAAATCAGATTACAAACGTTGTGTCTTTTAGGGTTGATGAATGTATTTATAGTGCACCCTAAAGACTTTCCATGTAGGACTCCTTTCTTGAGATGGGTATGTCATTCTTTTCCATAAAGGAGTCCTTTCCCAATGCTGCTTCCTTCTCTGAATCCTTGTTTATTTGTTTCCATATATAATGCTTCAGCTTCAACTCGGATTCTCCCCAACTTCACTTATGCACATATGACGAACCTGGTTCTTCCTACTTGTTTCTGGCTTGTGTTTGTATCATCAAAACAATATCATCATACTTGCACATATCCTAACAAATTACCCCTTTTTGACGATGGCAAACCTGTCTGCATAGATTCCCCCTTTTGACATTATAAAAAGATAGTAAACAATAGCACAAGTCATACAAACAAGAAAAAACAACAGGCAAAAAGTCAAAAATAGTAGAGAACACAAATATTAAAACTGAGGATATTAGCCATCTATAAGGCTTAGAGTAACACAACATAGCAAGACAAACAGATATCCACAACTAAAATAACAAGAAAGCACCAGCGCTCGCATAAGCATCTACAACAAAAACTTATACACATCCAAAAAATATTGTCTGTGGCAAAAGCCAAAAGAAGGATAGCAACGAAAGGAATGACTAAGGGGGAGGTAGGGAAGGGCCTGTAGCTAGAAGCCTGAGAAGGGAATCCACCCGCTGATTATGATCCACCTACTGCTGAAGAAACCAGTACTTAGGACGAGCAATCTTAGCCTGAGAAGCACCGAGCTGGTCTTGAAGTTCTTCAATCCTAGTCTGGAGATGAGCCCGTTTATCCTGAGACTCACATAGTTCCCTTATGAGCTGAGTAATGGCGCCAGTGGTCCTTGGTGCAATAGGTGCAACAGCAGCAACAACAGGGGGAGCAACTTGACATTCAAAGGCGGTGTATCGATCAATCATATCCTTCTTGGTCAAGACCCTCCTAGTACTAAGTGGAAACTTGAAAGTTGGAACACATGAGCGAGCAGGTTGTCATAGGCCAATTGGTGAAGACCCTCAGCTGGATTAGCAATGCGAGCCATGTGCTGCATAATCAGAGCAGGCTAGTCAACAGGCTCCTAAAGATCAATCGCATTTGTAATTCCCATGTCACGAAATGTGGCCTCACGTTTGCGCTCATCCGTAGGCAGGATCGCCTTGTGCACCACCTCAAACAGAAGCTTCAAGAAGGGTGGCATTTCCGCTTTATACACCTTGCAAGGGACATCAATAACCTTTCTCTCTGTGAACTTCGAAGTCAGCAAGCACCCAGAATCCTCCAACCAAGTGTACTCCGCCAGCCCCACCATAGGAATATGCAAAATCTCCCCAATCCTAACCTTATCGAACAAAATATCGATGCTACGCACACTTGAAATAGCCACATCCCCAGCAAAAAACCCAAATTGGTGTAAAACTCCACCACCTTAGTCTCAAACACTGGCATGTCGGTGTCACCCAACAAATCAATCCAACCCTGAAATACCAATTTTTCACATGGTTGCATAATCACAGGGTATTCATGCACCTCAGGGTGAATCACCCGACCTCTAAGTACCCCTTTCAATCTAAAATGGACCTCCTTGCCCAGTTTGTTAAAATTTTCTATAAGATTTTTCCCACAGGTGGAGGTAGGTTCAAGGGTATCATCACTGAAGGAAGGAACACATACAGGGGAGGAGGGAGAAGTAGCAACCTTACCCGGACGGACCTTTTTCCGGTAAGACGATGGAGTGGAGGAGTCCAGCACGCGCTTTCTGCTCCTAGTAAGTGGTACACGAGGGCAAGGAGCAGCGGGCTTTGGAGACACAGGTGAGGAAGCCAAGCAATGGATGGAGCATTGATAGACCTGATCTAGGGGAAAGTCATCCTGAGAATCAACGGGCTTAGGGGCAGATGGAGGCACCGTGGACGAGGGGGCAACTGAGGGATGGAGAGACACTGGCGGTGATAACACGACCTAGATAGGAGGTGTGTCTGTGGAGGACGACGAGGGTTCATCAATAAGGCAGTGAAGAGAGGGCTGAGGGGCAGGAACCGACAAGGGCACATATGGCCGGTAGGGTTTGGACAACGAGGGGCGATGCTTATAAGGATGTAAGTCCATAGATGATGAAGGAGAGAAGCGAAAGGGTTCACTTGTAATGGCCGGTGGCGGGGATAGTGGTGGGGAACGATTAAGGATAGAGGGTGAAGAGTGCAGTTCCCTCTCAGAAGGGTCCTGTGGTGGTGATGGGGCAGTGGCGTTGGAATTTGTATCAGATTAGTCTACTAGAGATGCCATATTTGAGATTTCTTGAGGAAAGGATTTAGCTACTTTGAAGAATGGTTTTTTTGGTAAGAAATATATGGGCATATGACAGTTATGAGGGGATTTTCTTTAGAGTTGGAGCAAACACTAGGATTGGATTAAAAAGACGTGTGCTGATACTACAACCAACGTGACTCTTGGGATCCCAAGAAATGATGATCATTGCCTATTTTTAAGATGTCGCGCTTCCTGCCAATTTGAGAACTAGATAGATAGGACTAAGTGTGATCCACAGACAACTTTTAGCTTGATATGCATTCATTAAGATTGTCGAAATTATGGAGATGATGCATACCTGATATATCAACTTGTGAAGACAGTTCCCCCTGACTCGATGCCTCACTCCTAACAATAGACACTAAGGGTAATATCTTCAGTTCCCAGCCGTCATTCCCTCCGGTAGATCTCTTAGTGGTCAGCCTACAAGCTTAATCAAGTTAGAATGACTGTACAGTGTTTATAGATCAACTTGAGAGTCAAGGGGAGAGAAGTAATCAAGTTAGAGCTCCCTGATTAACCCCAAGTGAAGGCAATTTTGCTCAAACTGTTCCCTGCTCAGGGCTTTGGTGAATATATCAGCCACGTGGTCCTCTGTTTTACAAAATACGATTTCAATCAATCCCTTCTCCACATTGTCCCTCAGGAAATGATGCCTTAGATCAATGTGTTTTGTATGTTTGTGTTGAACCGAGTTCTTCGCTATATTCACAGCACTGGTGTTATCACACATGATGGGGATACATTCAACTTGTATCTCGAAGTCTGTGAGCTTCTATTTGATCCATAGAAGTTGTGCATAGTAGGAGGCCGCAACAATATATTCTGCTTCGGTAGTTGACAAGGCTACAAAGTTTTGTTTCTTGGTCGCCCATGAGACTAGACAAGACCCTAGGAAATGTGCCATTCCAGAGGTGTTTTTCCTTTCTATGAAATAACCTGCATAATCTGTATCATCAAAACTAACAAGATCAAAAGAGGACCTAGTAGGATACCAGAGAACCAAGTCGGTGGACCCTTTTAGATAGCGAAGAATCTGTTTGACAGCCTTGAGGTATGATTCCTTGGGTTTGTCCTAGAATCTTGCATACATCCCAATGTTGAAAACTATATCTGGTCTGCTAGCAGTTAAGTATAAAAGCGACCTAATCATTCCTCCGTACTTGGTTTCATCTACATCCACTCCTACCTCATCCTTATCAAGCCTTGTGGTGGTAGCCATGGATATATCACTTGCTTTGGCATCTATCATTCTGAACATAGTGATAAGCTCCTTGATGTATTTCTGCTAATGAATACTTGTGTTGGTCTCTCCCTAATGTATCTAAAGTCCTAGGAAGAAATTAAGTTCCCCCATCATACTAATCTCAAACTCACTCCTATGAGTTTTACAAATTCTCCGCCTAGAGAGGCTTCAATTCCTCCAAAGATGATGTCATCCAAATAGACCTGTACAATAAGTACATGAGCTCCTAGTTCTTCTGAAATAGGGTTTTATGAATCATTCCTCTTGAGTACCCATGTTTCAACAAAAAATTTGACAGCCAGTCATACCATGCTCTAGGTGTCTATTTTAGTCCGTAAAGAGCTTTGTCCAGTTTGTACACATTGTCAGGATGCTCATGATTTTCAAACCCGGAGGTTGTTTGACATACACTTCCTCTTACAAATACCTATTTAGAAATGCACTTTTGACATCCATCTGATACAATTTGAATTCCATATGATCAGCCAAGGCTATGAATATACGAATGGCTTCGATGCGTGCAACTGGAGCAAAGGTCTCATCATAATCAATACCCTCCTCTTGAACCTGGTTTACTAAACAATACATAATAGTTTACTAAAGTAGTAAAGAGAAGCAAATACTTATAGTGGAAAAACTCCTTGCTCAAGGGAGAAACAACCACTACCTACACTCGTAGGATTTCAACAACTTCACTAACTTCAAAAATGAGCAATGTTCAAGTTGCACCACTTATAACAAACACAATCCTTGAGAGTCAAAACCCACTATCAACACAACTCACAAACAACAAAAGCAACTTCTTACAAAATTTATCTCTAAACACAGATTCTAAGAAGATTGTCAAACAGATTTGAACAATCAAGAAAACCTAATTGTAGATCTTTCTTGAAAGCTCTTCGCAAGTGCCCTTGCTCTTGCTTGAAAGTAATCGCCGAAATCAGATTGCAAAAGTTGTATATTTTAGGGTTGATAAATGTATTTATAAAGCACCCTAAAGACTTTCCATGTAGGACTCCTTTCTTGAGATGGGCACATCATTCTTTTCCATAAAGGAATCCTTTTGCAACGTAGCTTCCTTCTCTGAATCCATATTTATTTGGTTCATCTTTAACTCGGATTCTGCCCAGCTTCACTTATGCACAAATGACAGACCTGGTACTTGTTTCTGGCTTGTGTTTGTCATCATCAAAACAATATCATCATACTCGCATAGATCCTAACACTATACTTGTTTATCTCATGGAAGAGATTTTTCAATAAAATGAGATGAACAATAATGTTTCACGTGAAGAAATAGCCATCTACAATCAATCTCACAAAGCAATAGTTCTTCTAATAATCGAAGAATAGCTCAAAAGTTCATCTAGATGTGATTCTTAGAGTTGCTAGATATTGAAGAAGAATATGATGTTAAAAAATGTCATGGAGAACAGTTACGAAGGAAAAGAATTTAGCTTTGGAGTCCTTGGAAACTTGATCATGCAGAGAGAAGAGGAAAAATGAAGTGAGGACCTCATTTGGGTGGACCAAATAGTTTTAGATGGCTGGCTTATATTTGAGTGCAGGAATATATTTGTGACACTCTTAACACGATATGATATCATTCCTAATTAACATATTTTATTTCTCTCTTTCATCTGATATCCTCCCACACACATAAATAACTCAGTTAGGTTATGAAGAAGCAAACACGTTAAAGTACTATGCGTTGTTTTAATGATTTGATAAACCTTTTGAGGATCTAGTTCTCCGGTGTTTAAAGTTGATTGTCAAATTAGGAGAAACTTTCTTTATGCGTTTGTTATCATAAAAAAGTAGAAGAATATTTTATTTTGGTTTCAATGAGTTAACAAATTTAGAGAAAAGGGACTTGATCAAGAAACCTCGTCCGTGAAGTTTTTGACATGAAGTCTAGTCAATGGCATACAACTGTAAAGCTGCAAAAGCTTCACTGTTTGGTGGGTGCTACAGGAAAGGAGCAGAAAGGTCAACAAACCTCGACCAATGGCATGACATTTAATTTTTTTATCTTCTTATATAGGGAACTTCTTGACAAGGACAAAATGCTTTTTACAAATCAAGTATATCCAGAGCAAAAGCCCTTCCCCTAAGAACATTGCTCATACTCAACTGGAACCTGATTCGGCATTGCAACATTTTCAGTTGGGTTTTGAATTTTGTTTCTTTTGGGCTTATATTATAAGATTAGTTCCTATGTTATAAAGAAATATCGATCACTTCTTGTTGTTTTCGAGTTGATGAGTTCTTGGCTGGAGTTAACCTTGACGAAGGTGTTGAAGTCTACATTAACTAGAGTTAGTTAGTGTAGCAGCAATAGAGTTATTGTTTAGGACCATTCTTGTAATAGAGTTATTACAAGGGAAAAGATGGAGAGTTTAGTGTCTAGGTTACAAGAGTTGTAATAGACGACTTTTCTCTTTGCATCTTAGTGAAGATTGTTTGAAAAATTCTGTGGGACAGGTTTGGTTGTTTCTCTCTTGAGCAAGGAGTTTTTTGACATAGAATCTTGTTTGTTCTTCACTTATTTCTTTGTTCTTATACTATTAATGTATCGAGGAACCTTATCCCTGACTTTGGTGGACATATACGTTCCAACAATTTGTATCAGAGCGAGGATCTCTAATCAATTAATACCTAGAGAGATTCCTGTTAGAGAATGGATACTCCACTCAATCTAGAGGAAGGAATTGTTCGAAGGGAGTTGTTGGTGAAAGGGGGAAGTATTAAAAAACAGGGGAAGATAAGGTGAAAAGGGAAAGTTGATTTAAAAGTGGAAGTGTTTGTTATGTGAAAGGAGAAGTTGCTGTGTTAGTGGTGATTCGCATATGAGCTTATCATCATCAAAAAAGGGGAATTGAATAAGCAAATGCATTAAATCACTATGCCTTGTTTTGATGATTTGGTAAACCTTTTGAGGATATGGCTCTTAGGAGAAATTACTTTTAACGTTGATTATCAGATTAGGAGAAACTTTCTTTATGTGTTTGTTATCATCAAAATGGAGAAAAATATTTTATTTTGGGTCCCAATGAGTCAACAAACTACAGAGCAAAGAGACCTCATCAAGGGATCTGGTCCGTGAAGTTTTTGACATGCATACAAGTCAATGATATACAACTATAAAGTTGAAAAAGCTATAGTGGTTGGTGGGCATTGTAACAAAGGAGCAGAAAGGTACGCAGACCTAGACCAATGGTATGACTTTTAGGGATCTTACTGACAAGGACAAAATACTTTTTGCAAATAAAATATGTCCAGAGCAAAAGTCCTTCCCCTATGGAAGAACATTGCTTATACTCATAGGGACTTGATCCAGCATTGCAATATTTTTAGTTGGGTTTTAAGTTTTGTTTCTTATGCTCTTATATTGTAAGATCAGTTCCTATGTTATAAAAGAATATTGGTCATTTCTTATTGTTTTCGAGATGATGAGTGCTTGGCTAGAGTCAGCATTGACGAATGCATTGAAGTCTACATTAAGTAGAGTTAGTTAGTTTAGTTGGCAATAGAATTATTGCTTAGGCTCATTCTTGTAATAGAGTTATTACAAGGCAAGGGATGAGAGTTTAGTGTGTCTAGGTTACAATGGTTGTAACAAAAGACTTTGCTCTTTGCATCTTTGTGAAGATTATTTGAAAAATCTTGTGGGATAGATCGTGGTTGTTTCTCCCTTGAGCAAGAAGTTTTTTCATGTAAAATCTTGTGTGTTCTTCACTTGTTCCTTTTGTTCCTACTGTTACTATGTCGAGCAATCTAGTCCTTGACTATAGTGGACACATACATTCCAACAATTTGGCGGTGAACATTTCTACTACTCCTATCTTCCAGCAAAATAAGAATATCTCCTTGTAGAAAATTTCAAGTAACAAACCAATTGATGTGTTGGAAACTAAAATTAAAGGGCTTTAATTTGGTTAGCACCACTCCCCCTAGCTCCTAGAAGATATAATGTTTTAAGCTTTTACAAACACTTAACTGTGGAGAAGCTTTTTATCCAACTTGATGCTAAAGTTCCTAAGTTCCTTATAACCGTAATTTATATTCAACATATTTAAACCTAGACCTTTACACCTGCGATAACCAAACTCACAACATTTCAGATCTAATTTCATGATTCAAACCTAAGCTAGAAGGTATGAGGAATTACCGTAGCAATCTAAATCTTGGTGGAACATCTATTGTACATAATGTATAAATTTTGTTAAATCAATTATGTTCACAGTTCTTTAAAACTATTTGAAGTTTAAATCACACAAGAACTAAATCAATTAAAAAGTCTATCTGTATACAAGAATCATGAAGATATGTCTCGCGATATTATAAAAATAAAATAACTAGATACTTTTTCTCTAAAAATTTTTTTTTAATAGATTTTCAGTTAATGAGTAGATAAGTTTTTAGGATTTTTAAATTATTTTATTAGAGTCCTGTGTGGCTTTTAGGAGTTAGTTTCATTCTGTTTTTTATTTGATAAGTTTAGTAGTATATTTTTCTATTTTCTAGTTAGTATATTTGTAAATTATTATAAAATAATGCTCTTTGACAACGCTATAATATTTTTTCTCTTAAAGTGTTTATGTGTAATTCTCTTAATTGCGTTATTGAAAAACCAACATAGAAAGATAGGGATAATTATTTCGGTCTTGTCACAATAATAACATTTTTCATCGACATCCATGCCAATTTAATTAAGATAGTTATGACTCCCTCTGTGCAACTTGTCTTTTATTGAGTTGACACAGGGATTAAGAAGTAATAAATGATAAGATTAATTTTACCAAATCATTCTAAATACAAAAAATACAATATCTTGAAAAATGACAATAATAAATATGATAAGGATATATTATAAACTAAGTATAAAATTATGTCTTGATTTCATAAACTAGACAAATATTGTTAGACATTTCAAAATAATATGGTGAATAAGTAAAGATGAACGAAATGAGTAGTAAACAATATGTCCTGTTTACATATCCAGAGGAAGAATTTAATTTTGAGGCACTTACATTTTGCAGTTCTACATTAAGTCTGGGCTGTCCCTGTTGGGAATTAATATTTTGATTAATTGAGAATTCTCCAAATGGGTTATGAATTAATTCGTTTGTGTTCTACAATGATACCGTAAACGAAAGTCTTTAACATTTCAAGATTTCAGGAGTTGTCCCCAACTTTGTAGGTAGTTATTTTCTAATTAGGGTGTTGTTGGGGGGTCAACCATCCCACCAAAAGGTTGCCTTTTTGCCAAACCTCCCAACCTATTTGTAGTTGGTATTATCATTTTAAAATAACTTTTTTCTTGGTTTTTATAAGTTTTAAAAAGTTTCTTTCTCTGTTTCTATTCATTACTAACATCAAGCTAACGTTACTTTTCAAAGATATAAAGATAAGTTGGGACTTAATCTACTCATCTCAAGTAACTGTTCACATTCTTGTGAGCTTTGCCATACTAAGGTTTTACTTTCTATTTTTTTTTTTTTTAATTTGAGGAGCTCTCTCTTAAACTATTATGAAGGAGTGAATAGTATTATTCCTCTACACATAATGAACACTTTTTACAGACGGAAACATGAGTAAACTTACAAACAAGTTCATGGGCAATAAATATGGCAGTAGATTTAGTCAGAGACAAATTAGATGTTGTTATGTATGTTTTGATGATTAACAAACCTTGGGATTAAATAGTGGGATCAGGTTGTGGTCGCTAAGTTGAGATACAAATAGTAGTGCTGCAGTTCAACTGTAAAAGCTGACAGTTTGGTAAAAAGGTATCTGTTGTGTCTATGCTCATCGTATTGATTGACTAATGGGAATTCCGTGGTTCCCTTGTGTGTATACTTAAAGGAACTTTTCACAGACAAAAATGCTTTTGAGAATCATTATTACATAGAGTGAAATTCATATGGTTCTCTTAAGGAATACAGAATATTCAAACTAACGGGATCTGATAGAGTGCGTCTAGTAGAACCTTCTTAGTTGATTTTGTGTTCATGCAATTTAATCTTGCAAGATCATTTTCCAAATCTATAAAGAAATCTTGATCAGTGTGTTGTAAGAGATGTGTCGGATTCTTGATTAGCTATGACCTTAAATTTGTGGGTAGAAGTCCACATTACTAGGGGCTTTTAGTATAGTGGGCACTAGTCATATTGCTTAGGCTCAAAGTCTTGTAATAGGTGTATTGCAAGCAAAGGGGTGGAAAGGGGTAGCGTCTAGTTACACTAAGTTGTAATAGACTTCGTCGCTCTGGCACCTTAGTGAAATTTGGTTGGTAAATTCTATGGAACAAGTCGTGATTTTTCCTCCCTTGAGCAAAAAGTTTTTCCACATAAAAGTCTTGTGTGGTGGTCTTATCTTTTCTTATTACTTGTTCTGTGTTTGCATAGTTCCTGTAATTCGGGACATGGTCCCTGCTTGTAGAAGATGCATGCATTTCAACAGATGCATGAAATAGTAGAAGCACCGAAATTGTGACAATCAGTACAAAAGAAAAATATTGTTAAAAAAAAAGACTAAGATGGCCCTTTAAATATTAAAGAACATTGACGAAGGAAAGAGATGATAAAAGAACAGTAAGAAACAGATTCTGTAAATAACAAAGAAGATGGAAGATTAAGGACAAAGTTTCATGGGGTATTTGGTTTTAGAAAATGAAAATAAACTACTGCAACTTTGGGATGGAGCAATGTTCTCTTTGTTTAGGTCAACGTAGAAGCAGGTTCGCTCAAAACCATCTAAAATGTGGGCATTCCTTCCAAGTCTTTTTAAATCAATTTACTAAAATAAAAATTAGTAGTAGAAAGGATATTTTAATAATTTAATTTTTAAGTTAAACATATCTATCTATTTATAAATAGATAGATATATAATGTTATGCATTTGTTAGCGTGTGTATATATATAATCAGTTATTTTTATTTTGATGTCATCAATCACCATGTATCATGCAATCATTAGATAAATTAAGTGTATAAATTTATTTTTGTTTCATCTCCAGAAATCGGCAACTGCAGTTTCACAAAAGAATATTTAGCAAGGCAGATGTCATTGTTACACCAACAACAGGGTACGTATACAAATGTGCATTTGGTTACAAGAAATCTTTATCATCAATTAGTTTGAAATTTATATAAATGATAAAAGTACTTTTTAGAGTACTCGATAAATGTTAATTGTTTATAAGCCAGATCAGAAAAGGTTAATTTTTACACATCAAATCAGGTATAGAAAATTCAAAAAAAGAAAAATCATATGTAGCTTTGTGTAAGATGATGAAGATCATAGCACACAAGTATAATTTTGTGTGTGTGCCCATGGTGCGCTAGGATGGGTGGTGAAGGGCTTTTAATATGATCTAAGAAATATTTGACCGTAAAAACTAGCTATTGAGATAAAAAAAGTCAAGGCTATATAAATTCTCCTTTAGCACATGATAATATTGGTCTGGACCATAAGTCCATAACAAAGGTTAGAGGTAAAATGAGTTTGATGGAGCATTTACTCCCTCCATCCAACCACCATTGTCTTGGTACGTGAATTGATAGGGGTAATAATAATAATACAATATTTAATTCACTTTGTTTATCGTGAAATCCGAAACATTAAAATGACTTTTTTTTTCTTCAAAATAACTCAATCCAACTCTATTGAGAGTGGATGCCATTATATTATTAAAAAAATTGACATCATACATTTATACAGAGCTCCCTATAACAATTCATTTTGAGCTAAAAGTCAAGTCTTGATATATCCATTTTGCCAAACACTTGTGTAGGGTTACTGCTTACACCATAGGGAACGATACCCAGCAGACCGGGGAACTTGACTACATAAATGGAGGTATGAACGTTTTATTAATTAAGACAATCACTATTTTTAATGTAATGATAAATTTTCAAAGGAATCTTTTCCTCTAGCTTGTATTACTGTTATTTATTAAAAACATGGACAATGATATTTGTCTTTTAAGAACAGACTGAAAGCGTTGTATATTCCATTAACGTTGTTAGCGGAAAACTTGTACTCATCCAAGTTTTAAACAAGAAAAGCACCATACATTTTAACAAGAAATGCATGTGTTATGTGCTATCAGCCTGAGGGAACGTTTGGATAAACTCTAAGTATAAGTTGTTAAGTGGAGTAACATTATAACCTAGTGTTTTTATGTCAAAAACGCCTGACACACCTCAGCAAGGTTAGTCCTAAATTTGGTAGAGTGGGATGTGGTTTTCTAGAGAAATTTCTAGTGATACCCAAAGCTATGGTCATACCATCTACAAGTGTCCATTTATTCAGAAAGGACTAAACACAAGACTCTCTCCAACGGAGGATGATCTACCAATTCTCATCAAGACACATAAACAATAATCGTCATAAACTAATACACCAAACAAGAATGGATGCAAAGTAGAAGTAAATAGAAAAAAAAAAGAAGATAAAATTGATATACTTTTAGGCCCCCAGTCTAACTAGTGTCATGGCAGGGGCATGACAAGGACTTCTACATTAGCCTTGGCATGTTTGTGGGTAAGCAATGTAGTGTGGCTGTGTAGCTAAGTCTTATTAGTGCATCAAGGTATTCAATCTACTTGGGTGTTGGCAAGTGAACTTGAGTACCATGGCTAAGGATGCTACAGTGATGGCTAGGCAGACTTCGGCACAAGGCAAGGCAAGGCAAGACAAGGTAGTGGCATCGGTAAGGCAAGATAGTGTGTTGACTAAGGTTTGGCAAGGCTGGGCAATGTGTTGGCTTGAGAAGGCAAGGCTGTGGGACTTGACGATGGCAAGGCAATGCTGATTCATGTGTGGGCAAAGTGCTGGCAAAGAGTTAAAAAATATTCTAAGTGTTGGAAGGCCGCAACAAAATATTCTAAGTGTTGGCATAGTGTAAATTCACCTAAGGCATAGGGCATGTGCATGGCACATGCATTGCTTAGTTTAAATTCGAATTTGAATAGGGCTGTTAAAATATAGCTATTGTATACTTGGTGGATTTCTGATGTGGAATGCCATTTGCTAGGCACATGAGCAGTTTGTAACTACCTTATCCTTGTAACTACCATGTGCAAATTTATTTAAACTTAGGCTGAAATTCGTCTAAGGCATTAAGATGAGTGTTCTGTGCCTTAGATGAATTTGTGAGATCTTTACTTATTGTTGATTTATCAATAAAAAGGTTGGAAAGCGTTTCAATAAATTTGGCTAAGTGTTTTACGTTTCTATGTTGTTGAAATTTTCAAAACGGTCTAGTACTTAGGCAGATTGTTGTTGTGTGTTGTAGCTGAAGTTTGTGAGTGTTGCAGACTGCCAACAGGTGGTGACGAAAAAGAAAATCACCCCTGTGTCAATCAGAGCACGATTGTATGAAAATGGTGACAAATGCAAAACTATCTGAACACGTACAAAGAATCAAGGCATTCATTGGCATGACAAATGAGCCACTAGGATGATCCAAATCGGGTTGACCTTTTGACCCAGATTATGGGAACCAAGGTTGAGTTGAGAAGTTCCGATCTGAAATAGGCCTATATTGTGCTGATATAGACGATCATGTGCCTGAAATGATGAATTCTCGTGATGGTATGATACTGCAATTAGAGGGACTGGTGAAGGAAAATGCAGAACTTCGCTCAGAAATTGTTATGTCACGTCTCACTGTGGATGCATCTGGGGCAAGTCATGGGAAACACTTTAAAGTTAAGAACCTAGAATTAAAGTCTTTTGGTGGTGCTAGAAGTGCCAAGGAACTTGAGAATTTCCTTTTGGACATGGAATAGTACTTTGCCACTAAAGGGTGCCTGAAAATGACAAGTTGAACATCACCACGATGTACTTGGCTGGTGATGCAAAATTGTGGTGGAGGACACAAAATGCAGATGATGAAAGTGCTAAAGACCCAAAATTGATACTTGGGACAAGTTGAAGAAGGAAATGAGAGATCAGTTCCTTCCTAGCAATGCCTCATGGATTGCTAGAGACCGACTGAAAAGACTAAGGAAGAGTGGGACGATTCAGGAGTATATCAAGGAGTTTTCTTTTTTGATATTGGACATCCAAAACATGTCTGGCGAAGACAAACCTCATAACTTCATTTCGGGCATGCAAGGTTGGGCCCAAAATAAATTAAGAAGGCAAAGTGTTAAGGATCTGCCCACTACCATTGCTGCGACAATTCCTTTGTTGATTTTCGCTCACTTTGGCCTACTTTTGATGAACCCTCTACTTCTAAAACTAAGAAAAAGTTTGAGAAAAAAAGGGAAGGAAAGAAATAAGTCCTAAAATAGACTACTAACAAGGGCAAGGCGCTAATGAAGGACGAAAATAACAAGAACAAGAGCAAAGATAAGGGTTGTTGGACTAGTGGTGGTCCGCATTTGGCCAAGAATTGCTCAAATCATGAGAGGGTGAATGCTATGCATGCTGGAAATGTGAATTCGAGTGATGGTGATGGAGAAATCGTTGCTGCACTTGCAAACCCCTTGGGACTGTCTCTTAACCAAATCAGTTCGATAAATCTTTTGGACAGATGTCTAAGGTTGGGAATCCTCATGCTGCCCTGATTCACATAGAAATGAAGGTTGATGGGAAGCGGATAGTGGTTGATATTGGATCCACTCACACATTTGTGGATGTCAAAATTGTTGCAATGATTGGACTAAAGTTGAAGAAAAGTCCATCCTACGTCCAAACTATCAGTTCTAGGGCACAAGCTATTACAAGAATGGCCGATGATGTTACTATGTTGACTGGATGCAGGACTGGTAAACAGAATCTGATGGTTATGCACCTTGGAGACTTTGAAGTCATACTTGGAATTGATTTTCTGAGGAAGTATAGGTTTGTCCCTTTTCCTCACTTGGATGTTGTGGTGATCATGAATGAAACCAATCCAAGTTTCTGAAGGTTGTTCATACTTATGGAGAAGCCAAAAAAGTTGCTAAGTACAAGACCCCAATGTTGTCTGCTATTGTTTTTGACAAAGGCTTGAGAAAGGGCAACGAGACCTTTCTTGTTGCCTTAATTGAAGTTAAGCCTGATGTTAAAGTCAAGGTACCAAATTGTGTGGCAGATGTGCTGAAACAGTTTGTTGATATGATGCTGCTTGAGTTGCCTCAGATGCTGCCACCAAGGAGGGATATTGATCATAAGAGTGAGTTGCTGCCAAGTTTGGCGCCGCCTGCACAAGCTCCTTACTAGATGGCTCCAAAAAAGTTGGCTGAATTTAGGGAACAATTGAATGAATTACTTGACGCCGACTGATTCAACCTTCAAAGGCTCCTTATGATGCTCCTGTTTTGTTCCAAAAGAAGTAGGATGGATCACTAAGGATATGTGTGGACTACAAGGCATTGAACAAGGTCACCGTGAATAACAAATATCCAGTCCCTTTGGTGCAAGATCTGATGGATAAGCTAAGCAAGTAATGCTGTTCACAAAGCTGGATTTATGGTCAGGTTATTGGCAAGTTCGGATAGTGAAGGGTGATGATACTAAGACTACTTGTTTTACTAGATATGGCTCATACAATTTTCTTGTAATGCTATTCGGCTTAACAAATGCTCTGGCAGCTTTCTGCAATTTAATGAATGACATGTTGTTTGAGTATCTTGATGGCTTTGTGGTTGTTTACTTAGATGACATTATTATTTATAGTCGGACACTAGATGAACATGTGCAGCATCTAAGTATGATTTTAGCTAAGTTGAGGGAATTCACACTTATGTTAAAATGGAAAAGTGTGAGTTTGCTAAAAAAGAAATAAAGTTTCTTAGGCACTTGGTTAGTCAAAAACAGGTTTGGATGGATCTTAATAGTGTGCAGGCCATAGTTGAGTGGCAAGCACCTTCAAGTGTGAAGGGTTAGAGGTCGTTCCTAGGGTTGGATAACTACTATCGAAAGTTCATTGTAGGGTACTCTAAAAGGGCAGTGATCTTGACTGATTTGTTAAAGAAAGATGTCAAATGGGTGTGGTTAGTTCGGTTTGAAGAAGCGTTCCAAAATCTAAAGGAAGCTATTGCATCAGAACCAGTTTTGAGGCTGCCTGATTTTGAGTTACCTTTTGAGGTACATACTAATGCGTCGAACAAGGCTATTAGGGCCTTGTTGGTGCAGGAAGGCCATCCTATGGCCTTTAAAAGCAAAAAACTGAATGACCCTGAGCAAAGGTACTCCACTCATGAGAAGGAGAAGGCTATTGTGGTGCATTGCTTACAAACTTGGTGTGTTTATTTGCTAGGAACTCACTTTGTTGTGCGGACTAATAATGTGGCTAATACATTCTTTAAAAGTCAAAAAAAATTAAGTCTCAAGCAAGCTCGCTGGCAAGAATTTCTGGCAGAATATTACTTCGTGTGGAAGCATAAACTAGGAAGACATAATCAAGTTGCTGACGCATTAATCAGAAAAGAGGTATTTGTAGTAGTGTTCTATTTCAAAACTTAAGATTGACTTTCTTGACAAGATTAAGTTGTGTGCATTGAATGATCCACTCTATGTCAAATGGATAGGTCAAGTGCAAGGTGGGACTTTGAAATAATACTGGATCGAGGACGATCTGCTCCATTTTAAGAGGAGAGGGGAGAATCGTGGTACCAAACGGTGGTGGACTGCATAATGGCTTAATGAAAGAGGCGCATGACACAAATTGCGCTGGTCATCCAGGTGTGAAGAGGATGATGACACTACTGTCTCATCTTTATCTTTGGCCTAAGATGGAAGATGACATTGAAGCATACATGATGACTTGGCATATTTGTCAAGTGGACAACATTGAATATAAAAGAGAGGCAGGATTGTTGCAGGCCATGCTTATACCTAAAAGGCCTTGGTTATCCGTAAGCATGGATTTCCTTTTTGGTTTTCCTAAGGTTGATAATAAGGCCTCAGTCATAGTTGTAGTAGATAGATTTTCGAAATATACTGTGTTTATTGTTGCACCTAATTTATGCTCTTTTGAGGTTGTTGCTAATCTATTTTACAAAAATGTGGTTTAGTATTTTGGTGTACCGGCTGACATTGTGAGTGATAGAGACACAAGGTTCACGGACAGGTTTTGGACAACTTGGTTCAATATGATGGGGACCAAGTTAAAGTTTTCTACTGCAAATCACCCACAAATGGATAGGCAGATGGAGAGGATAAACCATTTGTTAGAAAGGTACTTGAGGCATTTTGTGACTACAAGTCAAAGGAATTGGGCGAGTTTACTTGATAAGGCCCAGTTTTGCTATAACTTGCACAAATCTTCAGCAATAGAGATGAGTCCATTTGAGATTGTCCTAGGCAGACAACTTATGACTCCATAAGATGTTGCAAAGACAGGCATCAAGGGAAGTGTCCAACAGCATACAGGGTTGCAAGGGACAGAACTGAAATGATTTCTAAGGCACAAGACAGTCTGCGCAAGGCTCAGCGGTGCACAAAGAAATATGCTGACCAGAATAAGCACCCATTGGAGTTTAATGTGGGTGACCAAGTGTTGGTGAAGATTACTCCACAAATCTAGAAACAAATTACGAGCAAGATAAGTCATAGGGGACTGATCCCTAATATGATGGCTCGTTTGAAGTTGTGCAGAAAGTGGGGGAAGTTTCTTACAAGTTAAAGCTGCCAGAAAGGTTGAAATCTCACCCAAGATTCCATGTTAACTTTTTGAAACCTTATTTTACAAATGAACAGAGAGGAATAGGAACAAGAGGGCTCCTCCTTCAATTCCAACACAATTTGATGAAATTGAAGAAATACTGGATCACAGGATTGTGGGCAAAAACAAGAAGAACACCAAGACAGAATTCCTGGTGCATTGGAAGGGCAAATCGACTACTGATGCTGTTTGGGAGAAATCAAAAGACTTGTGGTAGTTTGATGACCAAATCGATGACTATCTCAAAACAGTCTCGATGAGGGCATCGAGTTCAAGAGGTAGGGATGGTTTGTTAGACCCCAGTCTAACTAACGTCATGGCACAGGCGTGGCACGAGCATGGCAAGTACTTCTACATTGGCCTTGGCATATTTGTAGGTAAGTAATGTAGTGTGGTTGTGAGGCTAATTCTTGGTAGTGCAGCAAGGTGTTCAAGCTAATCGGGTGTTGGCAAGTAAGCTTGAACACCATGGCTAAGGATGTTAAAGTGATGGCTAAACAGACTTGGGCATATGGCAAGACAAGGCAAGACAAGGTAGTGGTATCGGTAAGGTAAGGCAGCGTGTTGCTTGACAAGACTAGGCTTGGCAAGGCTGGGCAATGTGTTGGCTTGAGAAGGCAAGGCTGTGGGACTTGACGATGGCAATGAAATGCTAATTCATGTATGGGCAAGGTACTGGCAAAGAGTTAGAAAATATTCTAAGTGTTGGAAGGCGGCAGCAAAATATTCTAAGTGTTAGCATAGTGCAAATTCGCCTAAGACATGGGGCATGTGTATGGCACATGTATTGCGTAGTTTAAATTCGAATTTGAATGTGGCTATTAGAATATAACTATTGTATACTTAGTGGATTTCTGATGTGGCATGGCATGTGCTAGGCACATGAGCAGTTTGACTACCTTATCCTTGTAACTACCATGTGCAGATTTATTTAAACTAAGGCTGAAATTCGTCTAAGGCATTAAGAAGAGTTCTATGTCTTAGATGAATTTTTGAGGTGTTTCCTTGTTGATTTATCAATAAAAAGGTTGGGAAGCATTCCTGTAAACTTGGCTAAGTGTTTTACGTTTTTGTGTTGTTGAAATTCGAAACAGTGTAGTACTTAGATTGTTGCTATGTGTTGTGACTGAAGTTTGTGAGTGTTGCAGACTGCCAACAAGTGGTGACGAAAAAGAAAATCACCCCTATGCCACCTACAAATAAAGGATCAAAATATTGAAGTCAATGTAATTTCATATCTCAAAACAACAAAATGGATGAGGAGGTAGAAATCAAAGACATTCACAACAATGTATAAATAAAGTGGAGATACATTTGGCTATATCTTTAAGGAAATAGCTACACTTGAAGAGGTGATCCAAGTGGATGAAATACAATTTCAATTGATTCCCTCAACACTAATGGAGAAAGATTACACAAAAGCTAAATAGAGAACTAAATTTGGAAGAAGAATTTTAAAAGTAAAAAGCAGGTATGAAAAGGTATGAAAAGATTCAAATGTTACGATGCTAAAATAAGGCACCCTCATAAATCATAATGTCGGACATTTGATCCTAACCACAAGCACAACAACAATCACAATCACAATCACAATCACAACTACAATGAATGATTTACAAACTTGCACAATCAAGTAACAAGTTCATTGCATCAAATTTGATCACAATAGTAATTTTATTAGGTTCATTCCATTATTACCAATTTACATACATGCGGGTAATACTATGATATAGTTAACAAGCACATATAACATAACAAGAATTTAAACCATCACCTATATTAAAACTGATTGCAAAATAGACTTAAGAAGGAGAAGTAGAATAGAGAAAGAAAGGCAGTAATTACGAAAAGAAATTTTATTGACTGATGATTTTCAATAGCAAAATAGACTCAAGAAGTAGAAGTAGAATAGATAAAGAAAGGTAGTAAGTATGAAAAAAAAATTTATTGACCGATGATTTTTAATGCTGCTATTGCCATCTTTATTTAGCAAAAAAAACAACAACAACTGACTTAAGCAAAAACTTAGGAATTGCCCTTAAAAGCTTTCTCCTAAAAAATAAATAACAATCCACGTGAAACTACTTACTAAAGACTAGGACAAACCTTCCAAATCGGAATTTTATTTACCAACAACTCTTATTTTACTAACGGGAATCTTTTAAACTACCACCCTCCCTTAAACTGAAATCTCAACTCTCATGCTTCAGTTTAACTTTAACTTCTTGAATTTTTCCATAGTGCCAACTTCAATCACCCTCCTCAAATTTCTGAAAGGAAGCAACCTGAGAGGTTTGGTAAAGATATCAGCCAGTTGGTGTTCACTTCGGCAATATTCCAACTCTGTTGTTTCTTCATCGTTGAGATCTCGTAGAAAATAATACTACATGTCAATGTGCTATCTCCTTATGTAGCACTGGATTTTTTCATAGCTTGATGATAGAGTTGTCGCTGAAAATTTTAGTTGCTTTCTTGTTTGAACTGTAGCTCTTCAAGAACTCTTCTCAGCCAAACATCTTATCAAGTACAAGCTGTAGCAGGAACAAATTCAGCCTCAGTACTCGATAAAGCGATAATCTTTTGGTTCTTAAAAGACCATGAAACAACCCTTACGCCTATCATAAAGACATAACCTGAAGTGCTCTTTTTATTGTCCTGGTCTCCTGCATAGTCGCTATCAGTAAAACCAAGCAAACTTGATTTCTCACCCCGCTTGTAGAACAAACCAAAATCCTTAGTTCCTTGTAAGTAGCAAATGATTCTTTTTGCAGCTAGCAGGTGATTTTTGGCGGGGCTTGCCATATATCTGACTTACAAGACTAACAACATACATGATGTCTAGTGTTGTTGCAGTTAGGTACAACAAACTACCCACAATTTGCTTGTAAATATGCTATCCATCTTTTTCCCGCTCCCAACTTTGTTTAGTTCCAGGCCAAACTCAACTGGAGTATTGACAGAATTGCAATTCTTCATCTGAATCGGTCTAAAATTTCCCATACATATTTCTTTTGGGAAACAAAGATACCACCATCAAGTTGCACTTCTTCTAAACCAAGAAAATAATGCATCTTACAAAGATCAGACATCTTGAATTCACCAATGATAGACTTCCCGGTAAATATAAAATGATCAACATATAAACAATAAATGAGCAATTTTTCCAGATTCTTCAAATTTAACAAAGAGAGAGTACCCATGTCGATATTTCAGGAAATTAACTTTTTAAAAGTAAGTCTCAATGCGACTGTCTCAATGCGACTATATCAAGCTCGCAGAGCTTGTTTTAGTCTGTAAAGAGCCTTTTTCAACTTGTATACCTTATGCTCAGATCCAATTTCCATATAGCCAGAAGGTTGCTCGATAAATACCTTTACCTCCAAGTATCCATGTAGGAAAGCCTATTTGACATCCAAGTGAAAGATAGGCTACAAATTTTGTGTCGCTACAACAATTATCATTCTTATTGTGTCATGCCTTGCAACTGGCGCAAAAACTTCAGTATAGTCCACTCCATGCTCTTTCTTGTATCCCTTAGACACCAATCACGCCTTATACTTGTCTATTTCATTATTTTCCTTGAGTTTCATCTTATAGACCCACTTGACACCTACAATATTTTGCCCCTTCAGGAGATCTAATAACTCCCAGGTGCCATTTCTTTCAATAGAATCAATCTCATCATCCATAACTTTCTAGCATTTCTCCTCTTTGACAACATCCTCAAAGGTTAAAAATCATAATCTGCAAACAATGCAAAGTGGGAAACGTCTTCATTAATATCAATTCCTATTACCTTATAATCCATCACCCATGCGGGCCTTCTGCGAGCACGGTGAAGAGGCTGATCAGCTGCATCAGTTTCTTCCAAAATTGATGGTGAGGTTTGAATAACCGTTTGAATAGGAGTTTTAGAAATTTTAGGTACTATTGATGGTGAAATTTCAACATTTTCTTGAATGGAAGTTTCAGAAATTTTTGGTTGCTGCAACTACTTCTTTGACTTCATTTTCAAATATGATTGGAGTAGACTGTTACCTCCAGCCCCAAGTGTCTTCTTCATAAAAAATAACACCTGTACTGATTACAATCTTCTTCCTTAATGGATTAAGCAATTTATATACATTTAGTGCTTCACCAACACCAACAAAAATACACTTTTCACTATTGTCATCAAGCTTCTTCCTCTTATCATCTCGAACATGTGCATACGAATACATCCAAAAATTTGGAAGTGGTCGAATGTTGGTTTTCTTCAACTCCAAGCTTCCTTTGGAGACATGTTTTGAACAGCAAATGTTTGACCTATATTCAGTATATGAATGCTCCAATTTATTGCTTTTGGCCAGAAAGTCTTTCCATTTTTGCTCTAGCACACAAGCTCCGTACCACAGTGAGAATAGTTCTATTCTTCCTCTCCGATACACCATTTTGTTGTGGTGTATAAGAAGCAGTACTCTCTTTGAATTCCCTTAGATTCACAAAAATCTTCAAAGACTTTTGAGCAATACTCGCCACCACTATCAGTTCAAAGAGTCTTTATGGCCCTTCCAGATTTATTTTCTACATGAGCCTTGAAGCTCTTAAATACCCCAAAAGCCTTTGCTTTTCCCATAAAAAATACAACAAAGTTTTCTTGGAATAATGTAGAATAATTTACATTCAAATTTTACTTAATTTGGTCAAGAATCAGCCAAGATAACAAAGCGCAAAGTTTTCACAAATTCTGAGAACATAACCAACTAAAACAACGACTTTGCCTCGACATGCATGCTAAATCACAAATCCGACTTCACCATGATGTTCCTTACAAAAATATGAGTCATGTAGGCTGTTGAATCATCAAAATGGAGCTCCAGATGACTTTTTTATGACCTTGGAAAATTTCCAACAATGGCTGCCTGCGACCAGCCTTAAATAGGCATGGCAGCCCCCACTTGGCCTCCACGAATGAGGGCCTTGGGCCGCGAATGCAGTGCCTTGCTAAAAGTCAGGCCTCCATGAATGCACCTGAGACTCCACGAACGTGGAGCTTCAGCATGTGCTTTTCTATGAACACGCCTAATCCTCCGCGAATGCGCTGGGTTATTTTTGTTGGTGCTACACCAGCCAACTTGAATACTTTCTTGGGGCATTCCCGAGGCGTCCGATGCCCGTCTTAAACAAACAAATAGTGCAACCATATAGATTTTGACATTCCAGATCTAATGCTCTAGTCGAAATTCACAACGGAGTATCCCACAAAAAAATAAGTGTCCCACTTCTTTATGACTAATTTTAGCTAAAAGAACTGAGGGGTCAAAATGCAACCGGATGCACCTGTCAACTGAAGGGTCATTTTAGACTATTTCCGACGTTCATGTGCTGACCACGCCATCAGATTTTCATTTTGAGCGTGTTTCGCTAGGTTTTTACAAAAATGCACTTTTTAGCTTTTGGTTGGACTCATTTGACAACTTTTGGCTCAAAATCATATTAGGACCCTCTATACCTGGACCAACCACCCTCCTAGCCTAAATCGGCTATTCTAGAGCTAATGGAACCGTTAGAATCCCATTCCAATGCAATTAGCTAGGGTTTGATTAGAAATCTCATTTTTAGAATTATAACTCCTCATTAACATGCCAATTCATTCAATTCACAGTCAAATCACCTTGTAACCATTCCAACAAAACCAATATATCATAAAAGGTTCGAGGTCACTATACAAAAGCTCAAGTCAACAGAGTAATCACAGAATTACAGAAATGACCCAAAGGGTCATTACACATACGTGTAGTATTGGATGTCAAAGTATGCTTTCAACCATTAATGAATTTCAGTTCATTTTCAGTGACATCCTAAGAATGTCTATATATCTATATTACATATGAAGAGTGAACTCAAGAATTTAATTAAAAAGTTAGCCACAAGTCTAACGAATTAACTTATTTTACTTGTCATCTTTTAGCCTTTCACTTTATGTCACCATCAGAATGCAAATAAGAAGCTCTAAATCGAGCCTTGTTAAGTCAAATCAATTAAATACGAACACTCCAAATAGAGAGATAAAACATTTAGTTATTAAGTCTCAACTCAAACTTGTAAGCAATTAGTGATCTCCTTCAAGTTTTAAACTTTTTAAAAAGCAAAAACTCAAGGAAGTCAAACAAATGACTACATATTGATTTTTGAACTATAATATCTAATGATGTAAATCTATTTTAGAATAGCCCAAGATACCCAAAATACAACTATTTATAATTGTTAATTAATCTCATTAATGAAGTTATTACCCTTGTAAGTTCTTTTCATATTTTTAAGTAAGAAAAAGTAAACTAAAGATCATATTTTATGAAAAATCAAGTGAAAGTCTGAAACAACTTGGTACAAATAGATATGTTCTTCTTCTAAGGATCAATAGAGAACTTCACTAACATGAAATATTAATCACAACACCCCAATTAGAACAATGACATAGATTTCAGACAAACCCATAAGTTATTCTTTAAGATTTTTCAAGAACCCTTCAATGAAGTTTCTAATTTTGAAAAATAATAAATACACTACAAATTAGAGACAATGAGGACTTAGAAATTATGGAGCACATAGAGAAACTTGAAAATCATACCACTGAAATGCTTTGAAGACTACTATGGAAGAAGACAATTATCAAGGAAGGCCACTGGAGATGAATGTTGAAAATTAAATCAAATTCATTGAAGAAGATTGAAAGACTCAAAAAAAAATAAATAAAGCAGGATGAACCTAGTCCAAGATACATATATCTAATCAAGAGTCTCTTTATTTTATGACTATTCAAGTTTTATGTTTATCTCTTTGGAAGTGAAAAGTTTTTTTTAGCCTATAAATAGGTG
>JAOTQJ010000002.1:5075256-5092432 GCA_025642045.1 Solanum sejunctum | reverse complement strand
CCGATCTCGTCTTCAAACAAATGAGTGATTGATTCAGGTGCAACAAATCACATGACAAGTAATCCTAATATATTTTCTAGCTTTCAATCACACAAAGCAACCTCTTCTGTTACTATAGCTGATTGATCAACTTGTGGCATTGTTAGATCTGGAACTGTGAAACCAACATCCTCTATTACCCTATCATCTATATTGAGTTTGCCAAAGTTGACCTTTAATTTGATTTCTATTAGCAAAGTGACTAGAGATTTTAATTGTTACATTTCGTTCTTTCCTGACTATTGTCTGTTTCGTGATCTTAAGACAAATCAAGTTATTGGTAAAGGATATGTATCTGGCGATCTCTATATCCTTGATGGATGGGAACCTCGATTTATTGCCAGCTCTTATGTTGTTTCTCCATTTCAAGCACATTGCCGATTGGGACATCCTTCTTTGTGTATTAAAGAAGTTATATCCTCAGTTTCAGAATATGTCTACTTTGGAATGTGAGTCACGTCAATTTGCAAAACATTATCATAACTCATCAAGTCCAAGAATTAATAAGCAAGCTAAGTCGACTTTTGAATTAGTTCACTCTGATGTTTAGGGACCATGTCTAATCATCTCCAAAATTGTACACAAGTATTTTGTCACTTTTGTAGATGATTTCTCTTGAATGACTTGGATTTATTATATGAAGAGTCTTTCTGAAGTATTCACTCGTTTTTGTGCCTTCTATGCTGAAATTTAAACTCAGTTCAATGCTTCCGTGAGTATTTTAAGAAGTGACAATGCTAAAGAATACATGTCAAAATTATTTCAGTAATATATGAGACAACATGGTATTCTTCATCAGTCCTTGTGTGTTGATACACCTTCTCTAAATGGAGTTGCTAAAAGAAAGAAAAGATATCTACTTGAGACAGCTCGAGCACTTTTGTTCCAAATGAACGTTCCCAAACAGGGATGCAGTTTCTATAGCTTGTTTTCTAATCAATCGCATGTCATCTACTGTGCTTGTTGGTAATGTGACCTATAGTGTTCTTTTTCCAAATAAGCCACTATTTCCAGTGGAACTTAAGGTGTACGAAGCACTTGTTATGTTTGAGATGTTCGACCATCAGTTACCAAGTTGGATCCCAAGGCTTTGAAGTGTGTTTTCTTGGGATATTCTCGCCTTTCGAGAGGATATCATTGTAACTCTACTGAACTAGGAAAATATTTGGTGTCAACTGATGTAGCCTTTGTGGAGGCTACACCATTTTTCTATCCATATCCTATTTTTACGAGTCGGGTGGAGGAAGATGAATGGCTTGTGTAGCAGGTTACTAGGCCCACGCCAGAATCATCAGATGATGTTTTGCATTCACCGCCTAGTTCTTCAGTTGAGCACCAATCAACACTAGTTCCATCTACTCTAGCAAGATCACCGGTTGCTCAATTATATTCTAGGAGTCAAAATATTAATGATACCTCTTTTGCACCAGTTTCTTCATCATCAGATCCTATTCCAAGTGATCCTCCAGATGATCTTGACCTTCCTATTGATATTCGCAAAGGTACATGCACTTGCAAATACATATACTCCATTGGTAAATTTGTTTCCTATGATAAGTTATCTAATGCATCTAGATCTTTGATTGCATCCCTGGACTCTACTTCATACCCAAAGCTGTTAAGAAGGCTTTGAATCATTCTGGATAGTGTGAAGCAATGCTTGACGAAATACATACCTTAAAGGAAAAGCACACTTGGGATTTGGTGGATTTACCTAGTGGAAAGAAATCAGTAGGAAGCAAGTGGGTCTTCACAGTCAAAGTTAATCCATATGGCTTTTTGGCAAGACTAAAGGCTAGACTTGTGGCCAAAGGATATTCTCAAACTTATAGGCTGGATTATTCAGACACCTTTTTTCCAGTTGCCAAACTTACTTCTGTCCGCTTGCTCATTTCTCTAGCTGCTTTTGAGAATTGGCCATTGCGTCAGTTGGATATTAAAAATGCATTCCTTCATGGTGATCTCTATGAAGAGATTCAAATGGAGCAACCACCTGATTTCGTTGCTCAGGGGGAGTTTGGAAAGGTTTGTCACTTGAAGAAGTCCTTATATGACTTAAAACAGAGCCCTTGAGATTGGTTTTGAAAATTCAGTGAGATGGTTCAAGATTTTGGACTGAAGAAGAGCAAATTTGATCATTCTGTCTTTTATAGACAATCTGTGTCTAGAATTGTTCTCCTTGTTGTATATGTCGATGATATTATCATTACAGGGAGTGATTTTGCAGAAATCTCTTCTCTTAAGTCTTTCTTACATACTAAGTTTCATATAAAGAACTTAGGATAACTGAAATACTTCTTGGGAGTAGAAGTATCTAGAAGCAGTAAAGGTATTTTCATATGTTAGAGAAAGTATATTCTTGACCTATTGCAGATACCGGAAAGTTAGCAACCAAATCCTGTAGTACTCTAATGGTTCCCAATGTACATCTTATTAAAGATGATGGTGATCCTTTTGATGATCGAGAGAGATATAGAAGGTTGGTTGGGAAGTTAAACTACCTTACTGTGACTCATCCAGATATTGCTTTTTGCAGTAAGTGTTGTTAGCCAATTCATGTCTATACCTATGATCAAACATTAGAAAGCTGTGGAACAGATCCTATGTTACTTGAAAGGAGCTCCTAGACTGGGCATGTTATATAGAAATCATGGCCATACTCGTGTGAAATATTTTGTAGATACTGATTGGGCTGGATCCAAAATTGATAGAAGATCTACTATAGGTTATTATGTTTTCATTTGAGGGAACATAATATCATGGAGGAGTAAGAAGCAAAGTATTGTATCACGATCCAGTGCAGAATCTGAGTATAGAGCTATGTCATAGTCTACATATGAGATCATGTGGATATATCATATTTTATCTGAAATTGGGATAAAGCATCATATCCCAGTAAAACTCTGGTGTGATAATCAAGTTACTCTTCATATTGTCTCAAATTCGGTGTATCATGAAAGAACCAAACATATTGATGTTGATTGTCATTTTATTAGTGAGAAGATTCAAGAGAACTTGATTTGCACTGGCTATGTGAATATAGGAGAACAACTAGTTGATTTATTTACAAAAGCATTGCATGGAACTCGAGTTGACTATCTTTGTAACAAGCTGGGCATGATCAATACCTATGATCTAGCTTAAGGGAGAGTGTTACAAAATCTATATAATACTGTATATAGATAGTATAGAGATTTGATAGATAACATAGCTAATTGTTAGAAATTTAAATATTTAGTTACCATAGTTAGCTTATTTAGTTACCTTATTTAGCTTGTCCTCTCCATGTATTTATATCATTGTTCTGTTGAATAATAAACAAGTTATTCACTCTATGTCTTATCAATAACATAGAAAAAGCTTCCAATTTCTAAGGTTTCTTCGCTAGCAATGTCTCTATGGACATTCAGGATAATATCCAAATTTGTAGGTTTTGTGTTATTGGATTTCAAACATTTTGGTTTGATTTACGGTCTATGTTGCTAGAAAGTGACAGTGGGCACGTGTTAGATTCTTTAAAAGTAGTACATTTTCAAAACTGATGGTTTAAAAATTTGAGTTCTTTTTCTATGACTGGATAAAGCAATAGGAAATAGGATTGGGGCATTTGCAGTGGCTGACATTGTCATTGGCACTATGCATTTAGGCAATAAGGGCAGTGGAGAGCAAAGAGGTTTGAGAGAGGTTACTATGGGATATTAAGTAGCTGAAGGTATTGGAAGTATAAAAGTATAGCAAATCTAATTTGAAGCTATTAGGATAAAAGTAATAACCTTCTGAAAGACTTAAAGATCTAAAACTTGATGCGGAAACGAATTCTATTTTTAATATACTTGAGTTTGTTGTCTTAAAGTGTAGTCTATTTGCTTTTTATCATACTAAATATAGACACCGTTTGGCTTTATATTATGAACTCCTGCAAGTTGAAGGACTTGAGGACAAGGAGAAGGATCAAGTCATTGATGCAAATGACTTTAGCATACCTATTGAGGTTCCTATTTAGGGTCATTAGAAAAAGAAACTCTTAATTCTGGATCTTCAAAGTTCCTATGACTGCCTGTGACAAGATATACCAAAAGAGGAATTTAAAAAGTGTGGCTGAACTTATGGGAGAAAATGCCAAGCCGAAAGGTAAAAAGACAATTGAAGAATATTCTATACCTTCATCTCTTGAAATATCCGAGAAAAAAAGGAAGAAGTCTAGTGAGAAGGTTAAAGGTCATAGTGGCAGCTCGAAGAGTGTTGAAGAAAAAATTGGCAAGCAGGTCAGCAAGCAGCATTATGATAGTGACTTGGCAAAAACAAAGAGACTCCCTATTTCGATTCTTGAGTGTGATGAACTTAGTGACAAGAAGGACATAAGTGTGAGCCCTTTATTAAGGGAAAGAAAGAAAAGCAAGTATCTGTCACTGCCTTTTTTGGAATGTAGGAAAATCCAGCTTTAAGAGAGAACTGGAAATAGAATCTTAAAAAAATTCTAATACTACCAAGATTTGTGAGCGGGTGACAAGGGTTGCTCAGCTTCTTTTGTCTTCTCCTGATGCAAATGGTAATGAGGCTGTCAAGGATGACATTGAGAAGAGTTCTCAGGTAGGAAAGCGAAGCTCTATGATTGCTTATACCTTGACTCTCAATTCATCTGTGAATGAGACACTGGCTGAGGTTCAGTCTATTGCACTATACCCTCTTTCATTGAGGAATGGATCTCTTGAGAAGGCAATAGGTTTCATTTTCACTTTAAAAAACTTCGTATATTTTGATGTATCAAACTAAATGCAGCAACATCAAGTAGAAGGAATTGTGGGATCATTAACTTTCATTTCTCTTTTTTCCTCCTTCCACTTGGTGATACTGCTTGTAGTTTGGTCCATCAAAATATATGGAGTTTCTGAAAGTAGAAATGACACCTCTAGCCTTCTCAAGAGATCCATCCCTCAATGAAAGAGGGTGTAGCATAGTAGACAGAACCTCAACCTGTATCTCAGTCATAGATGAATGGAGATTCATGATATCAACAGTCATAAAGCTTCGCTTTCCTGTCTGAGAACTCTTGTAAACACCATCCTTCCCAGCCTCATTACTATTTACATTAGGAGAAGACAAAAGAAGCCAAGCAGCCTTCGTCATCTGCTCGCCAATCTTGGTAATATCAGAAATTTTGTGAGATTCTGTTTCCAGTTCTCTCTTAAAGCTTGATTTTTTTTACATTCCAAATAGGGTTCAAATAAGACAGTGATAGATACTTGCTCTTCTTTCTTTTCCTTAATAAAGGGCTCGCATTCATGTCCCGCTTGTCACCAAGTTCATCACACTCAGGAACTAAAACATGGAGTCGCTTTGTTTTTGTCAAGTAACACTATACTACTTGCTGATCCACTTGCCAATTTTTTCTTCAATAGTCTTCGCGCTGCCACTATGACCTTTAGCCATCTCACCGGAATTCTTCCTTTTCTTCTCGGATATTTTTATAGATGAAGGTGTAGAATATTCTTTGGTTGTCATTTTGCCTTTCGGCTTGGCATTTTCTCTCATAGATTCAGCCACACTTTTTAGCTTCCTCTTTTAGTATATCTTGTCATAGGCAGTCATAGGAAACTTTGGTGATCCAAAATTAGGAGTTTCTTCTTTCGATGACCCTGAATAGGAACCTCAATGGCTATGTTGAAGTCATTTGCATCAATGACTTGATCCTCCTCCTTGTCCTCAAGTCCTTCAACTTGCAGGGGTTCACAATATAAAGCCAAATGGAGTCCATATTTAGCACGATAAAAAGTTGATGGCCTACTCTTCAGGACAGCAAACTCAAGTATATTGAAAATAGAATTGGTTTGCGCATCAAGTTTTAGATCTTTAAGTCTTTCAGTAGGTTATTAATTTTATCCTAATAACTTCAAATTAGATTTTCTCTACTTTCACACTTCCAATACCTTCAACACCTTAATATCCTGTAGTAACCTCTCTCAAATCTCTTTTATCTCCACATCCCTTATTTGCCTAACACCATAGTGCCAATGACAACGTCGACTGCTGCAAATGCTCCAATGCTATTTCCTATTGCATGATCTAGTCGTAGAAAAAAGAACTCAAATATTCAAAACACTGCTTCCAAAAATACACAATTTTAGGGAATCTAACATTCGCCGCTGACAATTTCCCGCAACATAGACTGTAAGTCAAAAACCAATATGTTTGAAATCCTATAGCACAAGATCTACACGTTTGGATATTATGACGAATGTCCATAGAGATATTGCCAGTGAAGAAACCATTGAAATCAGAAGCTTTTTCTACTTGTTCCATTTTTCTGCGACTTCTATTAGCAATTTTGTATGCATGAAATTGCCATTCACCTCCACCCAATAGTATATGTGAAATCCATTTTCTGGAGGAAAGTAATGATGTCTATTATCTCCACGGTAGAGCCTTCTAATGTGTTATAATGAATGCTCAAACTATAGTCAGGGACTAGGTCTAATCCCTTAACACACTATTAATATAACGGTAAAAAGAATAATAAAGAGAAATGATATGAACACAAATTTTATTTGAAAAAATTCCTTGCTCAAGGGAGAAACAACCACGACCTGTCCTACAAGATTTTCAAAACACCAAAATCCACTAAAATACAAGAGCAATGTAGTCAAATACAACCAATTGTTTATTTATACTGCCCCTCCCTATACCCAGCTTGCAACAACACTATCACAACAATTAGAACACCAACAAAACATGCGAACAACCTATATTATGATTTGCTAGATTAATATTGACTTTTACCCATAAATTTTGAGGTCACAACAAACTAAGAATCCTAGCAACGAAAGACTAAACATACATATAGATTTTGAAATTGATCTTACAAAAACTATTAGTAAAAAATACAACAATGACAAAAGGAAAACTATAAGCTCTATTTATCAGGTCCCTTGAGTACTAATGTCATATTTCTCATGGTGAGACAAAGAGAACTTCTGCTCTTGAATGCATACAATATTAATTATACTAAAGGTCACATTTTGTGTTTTACAAGGTTCCTTTTATATGCACAAGAGGGAATCTCTAAATATCTTTTGGTCCTTTAGTATGATAAAGGATATTTTCCACCAACCATGCAACTTTTTCGGTTGTAATACAACACAGTCAATTTTATCTTTTTAGCACGATATTGACCTGGTCCCAGTTTGTACCAGAAGTTTGTCGATCATCAGAATAGACACATAATAACATTTTCCCTCTTTAGGTGACAACAACCTAGTAGTTCCCCCCTAAGACGATTCCCCCTAATCCTCTGGACATTCCACAGCTATTTGTTCCCCCCAAAACTGGTATATTAGTCTAAGTAAATGCCATGCCCACTTTGCATCTATGTTTTCCCTATTTTGGAATCATTAAAAGCACAAATAGTAAACTAAATAGAGAGAATAATCACTGAATGTATAGCTACTAGGGCAACATAGATATACTCATTACCATAGAAGCATAAGATTAAAGCAGTGAAACCAGTCTAGCCAATTAAAACTACAAGAAGAGTATTAGGATACAATAGAATAGAATCAACAAAGCATGTCAGAATAGGACCCAAAAGATAATGATAAAAAGTAAACTGACTTAAGGGCTAGATAGTTTAGGGGTAAAGGATTTGAGAAGGGTCGTTCTTGCATTGGTATCTTGATGGGCTTGGAGGAGTTGTTGCGTAAGGGTTTTCATTTGCATGTTCAACCTATCATTTAACACTCAACCTAGAAATCTCTCAGAGAAGATCCCTTTCGCATCCCCTGAGTAATTTGTGCTTTCAATGCCACAATCGTCTCAGCATCCTTAACAGTATCTGCAATGGTTAACTCTTCAACCTAGTGCTTAAGGACTTGCTATTGAGCTATAAGATCTGAAAACAAAGACTTAGGTTTTTTTCTTACCCTTCCTTCAATACACCAACATTACACCAAAGTGGTATATGAGAATGATTACTTTGTGGTACCTGGTACCCCTTTCTTCAGATGGAGCCCAAAATGCTCAGAAACATTATTCAATAAATATCCATTCGCTAACTTGTGCTTCCCATCCTTTACTATCAAAATTTTGTTCACATATCCAGTATTACCCCTAGAAGATTTATTGAATCCAACTTGCTCAAGGCTTCTATAAGGAAGAGATCAGCAGTGGAGGCAATGGTATGCTTTTCAATCTTGGGAAGCATGACCTTGTTGCTAGTATTGTCCTTTCAAGAATATTTTTTGACTAACCAGCCATACATAAGTTTGGCAATTTTCTTGCTTCCAAGATGAACTTCCCATTTGGAGCACAACCAGATGTACTCCTGATGCCTTTCCTTTGTACCTTCAAAATCTTCCTCGGCACTTCCTCAATCATGTGAAAAGCTACATCACCTATAGATGTATCAAGATCCCTATCCATAGTGAATTCCATGTTGTAATAGAAGTGCGTAATTTTCTACTCATGAAAAGTGGGAATTGTCCACTCAAAAAGATGTTTCTAGCCCTAAATGACCATAACATCAACTAGATCACACATACCATGCTTTATTTTCTACTTCAGGATCAAACACACTTCCATCAAGTACCTTCTATTTTTTAAGAAATTGAATGCTCTCTTGCTTGCTTAGAATATTTTCAATCCTAGCCTTCTTGCTCACCGAACCTAGTCCCTCATAGGAAACAGATTCTTCCCCTTTGCTTTTCTCCTCTTCTATCTCCCTTTTTATTCCTCTTTAGTCCCCTTTACTACCCGTTTACTAGAACCTTTATTTCTTCAGTCCTTCATTTTAGTTCTGCAATGACTTCGTCTGATTCAGTAGCACTATCATCCTCATCTTTTGTAACATCCATTATCTCATCTTCCTCCTCAAGTATTGAAACTGCTCTTTGTTTCCTCTTCCTAGTAGTCTTAGACTTACTTGAACCCATAACATAACTTTCTTTTGAGGGCCTCTAGTTGAATAAACTTTGGCTGCTTGTGTTGTGTTAAAAAACTTTTCTTTTCCCTTGTGTATTACTTTCTTTTCTGTTGCAATTGATACAGAGACTTTGTCCCCGATTGTGTCTTGACTTAGTAGATTTCCATCAGTTCTCTTCCTGATTTTCAAAACCAAAGTTGCATTGTCCTTATCATCATCTTCCTTATCACCCTCAACCACATTTACAAGTTGCACAAATTTAAGGGAGTCAGATCAAATAGAGGGACAGACATCACTAATTTAAATCAAGTGACCTAGCCTCTTCTTTAGTAAAAAGATTTCCCCTTTTCATTTCCGTCAGACTTTGCACAACCCATTTTTCTGTAGTAGTAAGAATGTTGGACTCATTTCCCTTTTCCACTGGCAAGTCTCTACCAAAGCACTTTTTTGACATGGTAGAAGACGTGGGATTTAGTGGGAAAAGGGTTGGCTGATCTTCATCATGAACACCTTCAAGGTTAAGGATTTCCAGCACTTTCTCTGTGGAAACTAGAGCCCATAGGGGAGTTTTAGTCAACTCTCATAGCCAGTAAAGGATAGAAGCTCATCATCCTTAGTCAAGGAGGATGGTGGAGAACTAGTCTTGATGTCGAAAGGACCAATAGAGAAAGGTGAACTAGGGTTGACTGATGAATCTAAATCCTCTGATTTTAGCGGAATATGGATAGGAGTAGAGGGAGGAGTGCCGATGTTGTGAGAGTAAGGAGTTTCTGTCTCTGAGGATGCAATTTTTTTAAATTAAGGAGAGGACTGAGTCATTGTTGAAAGATAAGAACAATTTGAGAGAGATAAAAAAATTGAATGAGGAAAGATGTTCAAAAAGAAGAAAAAATTGAATTTATGAAAGTGAAACATGTCTGGTTCCTGAAGGGTTATGTCTTTTCAAGATATGGACTAATAAGACAACAGTTCAGTGAATGGGGAAGAGACGCGTGGCTGTTCTCACAGATTTAATGATTAATAATGATGTTATATAATGAATACTAACCTTTGAGAAGGAACTAGGTCCCTATCAATCTATAAATTTTTGTGAATATTTTGCCAACTTTACATTTGCAACTATGATGATGTTATGCATGTATATGTGTGAGGTACGAAAATTGAATTCAGTGATAATTGTACAACAAAATTTGGATCCCTGACCATGACTTATAGCCAAAGTTGGGGTGAGTGTATTACTAAGCTTAGTTAGACTTTCTTAACTTTGTTAATCCTAGTCTCATCCTATTCCTTTCAAATTGTCCTTGCCTAGCGATTTTGTAACTATGTCAGCAATCTGGTCTTTCGTTTTGCAGAACTTCATGTAGATGTTTCCCTTTTCAACCTAGTCCCTACGAAAATAATGCCTCATATCTATGCGTTTTGTCCTTTAGTGGTGCACCGAAAATTTAGCCATGTTTAGAGCACTTATGTTATCAAACAGCAAGGGAACAATACCAATTAGGACTCCAAAGTCGTTCAGTTGTTATTTGTTCCAAAGCAATTGAGAGCAACAAGTAGCAACAACTACATAATCAGCCTCAACAGTAAATAATGCCACAAAATTCTATTTCTTAGTGCCTCATAAGATGAGTAAAAATAAGAAAATGCGCCATACCTGATGTACTTTTTCTGTCAACTAGGTACCCAATAAAATCAACATTTGCACACCTTACCAAATCAAACGAATCACTAGTTGGATAGAAAATTACTAAGTTACCTAAACCTTTAAGGTACCTTAGAATTCTTTTTGTTGCCTTCAGGTGTGACTCCTTAGGCCAGGCTCAAAATCTAGCACACATACCCATACTAAATACAACATCAGGCCTACTGGCAGTCAGTTGCAGTAGAGACTTTATGATAACACAATAAATTATCTCGTTTACTTTGAGAGTAGGTTCATCAACATCTAGTTTTGAACTTGTTCCCATGGGAGTACCAATTGGCCTGACCTCCATTATATGATACTTCTTCAGCATATCCTTGATACACTTCTCTTGACTGAGGGTTCCTTTGGGTGTTTGCTTAATCTGTAGTCCTAGAAAAAGTTGAGTTCTCCCATTGTACGTATCTCAAATTCACTTCTCATCAGGTTCCCAAATTCCTTGTAAAGTGAGTCAGATATAACACCAAAGATTATATCATCTATATAGACTTGAACAATTAGTAGATTTTTCCCCCTTTGATTTCAGAAAGAGAATTCTGTCTATCTTTCCTCCCTTTTATCCATGAGATAGTAGAAAGCCAAAGAGCCTTTCATACCAAGCCCTAGGAGCCTGCTTCAACCCATAAACAACTTTAACCAATTTCATTACATGATAAAGGAACTCAATATTTTCAAAACTAGGGGGTTGCCTTGCATACACTTATTCTTTGAGATACTTAGTCAAAAATGCACTTTTCACATTCATTTGGTACGACTTGAATTCCATATATGCAGCAAAGGCAATGAGGATTTTGAATTCCTCCATTCTTGAAATTGGGTTAAAAGTTTCATCATAATCTATTCCCTCTTCTTGGTTGATGCCTTGAAAAATAAGCCTGGACTTATTTCTGGTGATCACTATATTTTCATCCAGTTTGTTTCTATGGACCCACCTGGTGCCAATTATAGAATTGTCAGGAGGTTTTGGAACCATATGCCGCACTTGACTTCTTACAAACTGAAGTAGCTCCTCTTACATAGAGTTAACCCAATTAACATAAAGGAAGTGTTTCCTTTACATTTTTGGGATCTATAGAAGAGAAAAAAGTAGAGAAGGACATAATATTCCTAGTCTTGGACTTGGTTTGTAAGCCAGAGTCCAAATGAGAATTCAGATGATCCAAATGATGTGATGATTTATGTTTGCATCCAGATACCCTTCATATCTATTGACTTTGATCAGTCAATGCATTTGGACTTTCCTTATCAACAACTACCCCATATCTTTGTTATTGTGGCCTTACTTCTTTCATATACGTAGGTGACCTGGAGGATGAACCAGGTCCTTCAAACTGGTCCCAGCCTGTATTATCCTTTCTTTTCTTATTTTTATTTTGAGTTGGAACATCTTCTGTAAGATCATTCATTAGGTTGTCTATTTGTACTTAAGCAACTCTTCCAACTTTGAATCTTTCTTTTCACTTGCATTTTCTAAATTTTCAGATTCATCAAAGATTGACCTGCACACTTTCCTCAACATAAAGTGTTCTTTTGTTGAAGACTCTGTAAGACTTGTTGTTTGAAGAGTATCCAACAAAGACACCTTCATTACTTTTGGAGTCAAACTTACCCAGTTTCTCCTTTTCATTTTCAACACATAACACTTGAATCCAAAAGTCCTCAAGTGACTTCTGTTGGGCTTTTGACCTCACAAAAAGTTTATAGGGAGTTCTATGTTTTATCAACCTAATCAAACACCTATTGGTAACACAGCATGATGTGTTGAAAGCTTCAGTCCAAAAAATTTTAGCAACCATAACAATATCAACATTGTTCTACCAATCTCTGCAAGAGTTCGGTTCTTCCTTACTACCACCCCATTTAGTTGTGGAGTTCTTGGTCTTAGGAAGTTATGGTGAATCTCTTCTTCAGTGCAAAAACCATCAATATTGGAATTTATCAAATTCTGTACATAGTTCGACTGATCACTGCAACCTTGTTGCCAATTTGGTTTTGAAATCATCTTGTTGAAGGTTATCAACATATCAACTAGAAATCATCTTGTTGAAGGCTATCAATACATCAACTACTTTATCCCTCAAAAATTTGGTCCATATAAATCAAGAGAAATCATCAACCACAACCAGGATGTACCTTTTACCACCCCGATTTTGCACCTTCACTAGACCACAAAGATCAATATGGATGAGTTCTAGCAGTCTAAAAGTGCTCACTTAGCTTCCTTCTTAGATTTGAAGAAATTTCTAGTTTGTATACATTTAACACAAGCATCACAAATTTTGTTGTCACAAAATTTGATCTTTGGAAATCCTCGAACGAGGTGAAAAATAACCAGTTTGTTCAAAAAAAAAAGTGCTAAGATGGTCCAGTTTTTTGTGCCATAAACCATTTGTCTCATCCTAAGCCCTGAGACAAGTTAAATTGTCACCATGATAAGAATTAAGGTTAGCTAAATACATATTCTTGCATCTCTTGATAATGAGTATCACTTCCTGAGTTGACAAATTTGTGACAAGACACTTATCTGATATGAACCTCATTTCATTGCTCTTATCACAAATTAGATACACACTAAAGACTATACCTCAAACTATTGAGATAGTACACATCTTTAATAGAGTTTTCAAGAGACTTTCCCAATCTTCTGATCCCCAGAAGATACCTTTTCTTCCCATTTCCAAAGGATAGATTACCCCTTTGCAGCCCTTTCAAAGAGGGAAGATTTCAATCCTTCCAACCATATGCTTGGAGAAAACATTGTCCGTGCACCAATATTGACTGCTTCCTCAAGACTATTCCTGCACAATACTCATTTATTAGACTTAGGAATCCATGTAAGTTTGAGTTCCAAAAAGTAGAAAGTGTCATGATCAAATGCTTTTTAGTCCAAGAGGGAAACTTGTGTGACCTTTTCCAAAGATGGGACTTGGTTCCTTATACAAATTTTTGTTGAGAGGGTTTTTAACAATAGATGGAAGTTGTTTCCTCCTTAAGGTCCAGTTTAGAATCTCATAGTCTCCCTTTACATGTCCATTTCTACCACTATGCAAGCATACTAGATTGTTAGAGATAGACACATATTTGCTGTGAGGATTATAAGGTGGATCAATTTTGTTTACATAGCCTAAAGCATTTCTGTCATTGCTCCTTTGATTTGTCATTTCAGATAGGAGTTTTGAGGAGGCTGCCCATTTGAGTGATATATTTAATTCATCTTTCAACTTGAGTAGTGTTATACCCTATTTTAACTCGCGTCAAATAGTGTCCAACATATTGATGATTCCTAAATATTAACTTAAGGAGATGCCACATAATTATTTTTAAGGTAAATTGGGAAACCTATTTTGCTAAAATAACTCCAAATTAAGGTCTACTTAACTTATATAATTCTAAGTAAGAGTTCTAGTTATCCTAAAGGGAAGGGGTGAGGCATCCTTTAAGATCCATTAAAACAGTTACAACCAGACTTAGATAAATATAAGACTAAAAAACAGAAAAAAATTGAAAATATTTTTTTCTTGAAGAAAATAAGTTATAAAATAAATAATAGTGTGATAAAATCTTATATGAGCTAAATAATAGTGCAAGCTTAGGCTTTAGCGCAAAGTAGAATAATTATAAGTAGCTTATGCTGTTGAAATTTGATTTTAGTTATTGCAGTAGTTTTTAACAAAATAAGTTATTTAGTTTAAAATAAAATTTGAAATTTGAATTTCAGTTAAGTTGTTGAGATATTTAGGTTATTTTAAATTTTAAATTATGCAGATTTTTTTGTTTTAAGTTGGCTATTTAAAGGCCCTAAATGATTAGTAAAATTACTGAAAGCATTTCAATCTATTGAGAGACTTTTTCAACCCTTTTTTGCTACCCATTCATCATTTTAAAAAAATTAATAGTGGTATCAGAGTCTCATTGATTATACGAGATTTGTGAGTTCTTTCAAAGAACTACCATATCATTTTTAATTTTTCGTAAAGGCTACCTTTTTAACCCATGAGGGCTACCCTTTTAACTCATCAGGGCTACTTTTAATTCGTAAGGGGTATTTTCAATCTATGCTTTTTCAAAGCACATGCTTTTTTGAACCAAAGAATGACAAGCAACAGTTTCTATTTGAATACCCCAAAAAAATTTACTTGCAAAAACTATCAGATTTGGTCAGTAAAAATAAAAACATATCTTAAAGCGTATGATTTGTAGGAAGTTGTGAGGAAAGATATATTCTTAGAACCTATTCTTGCAAATCCTACTTTTGCTCAGATTAAAGCTCATTAGGATGAAAAAAATAAAAAATTTCAGAGCCAAAGTTGTGGATTCATTTTTTTCTAAAATCATTGTTTGTCAGACAACAAAAGAATCCTCGAAAAAAGTAAAAAATGAATAACAGGGAAGTGATCGAGTCAAACAAATGCAAATTTTAAATTTGAAAGGGATTTGAATCTCTTAGGATGCAGGAGAATGAAACTATTGTTAACTATTCTAACAAGATATCTGTGATTGTTGATAAAATGAGGTTGCTTGGTGAGGATTTCAAAGATGACAAAATAGTAGAAAAAATTCTTGTGACAATTCCAGAGAGATTTGAGTCTAAAATTTCATCTTTGTAAGAGTTTAAAGATCTCTGTACTATATCTGTTGAAGAATTAACAAGTGCACTTGAAGCACAAGAGCAAAGAAGAGCTTTCAGAGAAGACAATGTTATTGAGGGTGCTCTTTATGCTCAAAGCAGAAAAGAAAAAGGTAATTATCTTCTTTGCAAACACTATAAAAGAAAAACACACTTGAAAATTTTTTGTTGGTGGAGACCTAATGCAAATATGTGAAAATTGCAACCAAGCAGGTCATGTTACAAAAGTGTGCAAGCATAAAAATAATCTTTAAGCAAGAGCAGCAGAAGTAGAAACTGAGGAGGAGCAACTTTTTAAAATTACAGTAACTAAAGCAAAGGAGGAGTGTTGAAATTTATTTTTAGTTACTGGTGTAGTTTTTTTAGTAAAATATATTATTTAGTTTAAATAAATTTGAAATTTGAATTTTAGTTAAGTGGTTGAGATATTTAGGTTATTTTGAATTTAAAATTATGCAAATTTTTTGTTTTAGGTTAGCTTTTTAAAGCCTCTTAATGCTTGATAAAATTATTGAAAATCATTGAAAGAATTTCAATTCATTGAAAGACTTCTTCAACCCTTTTTTGCTGCCCCATTCATCTTTTAAAAAAATCAACATATGTCGATTTTAAAAAAATTGTGTCATCTACACTTGCTTTGCAAAATCTTTCCATAAAATTAGTTTCCACAAAGATTTCTCAAGGCCAAATTTTGGAAACATTTATCTTGGAAAAGTACCATTGCTTCATTTGAAAGTTGTGCTTTCTTTTCAAATGCACACGATTAAAATTTCCGAAAGAAGAGTTATAGGTCATTTTTTCATACTAAAAATTTATTTACTAACGATCACGTTCTTAACCTAGAAAAACTCCATTTTTTGCACTTAGAAAACCTGCATAGCTAGGCTGTTATAAGCCATAGTTCTATACGTTAAAATTTGCATTTTAAGCCAAAATCTACACTTCAATAACTCAGTGATGTTTGAGCGTCAAAAATCTGCATTTTTTTCATCTAAAATTTGCACCTTTTTACTCAAATTGCTACATTTTAAGACTCAATAAGTTATATTTAAACCTTAAAAGTGTATACCTTATTCAACTTGAAATCCATATATTTAAACTACGAAAAATCTGCGTCTTTAGGCTACTGAAAGCTGTGGTTTGAACACATAATTTTTTTTAAAAAAAAACTGAAAATAGGTGCATCATATATAAAACAAAAGTTGTTCCTTGGCTCTACTTATTTGAAAAAAAGTTATATTTTCATAAACTAAAAGAAAAAACAGATTAAATAATAGATAAAACTTGCTTGAATGTGCTGTTTTAAGTCAAATAATTATGCTAAGCCTATTATCTAAAAGGATGGAAAAGGTGAACGACTACGTCTTACTTTGTCCCAGGTTGGTTTGTACAACCCCACACACAAATAAACCAAAGTATAGGTGTAAGTGCAACATACATATGTGACATGTTAGTAAATAGATAATGGCATAAATGTATAAAAAGAAATGTGAAGCTTTGAAGTAAGGAGGAAGTGTTGGACTCACTTTGGGATAAGTAAGCCTCCCGAGACACAATGAGGATGAATATTCATCGATCGCTTCTCTGATTTGGATAGAAATGGAGACATATCATAACTCCAAGTGGCTCCCTAGTGTACATGTACAAAAGAAAATAATAATTAATATCTATTGCTGAGAAAACTAACTCAATTGACAATACTGCTACATACGAAATAACTATCATGGATTCAATTGAAGCATAGTAAAGGATCGCAATGTTGAAGCCAAAGGATCAATTGAGCATTGGTAAACACAAATTTGAGAGAAATTTTTTTTTCTTCTATTACTTACAAGAATAGATTTACAAAACAACTCTCAACCTCACACATTACACTCTTTCTTGGTGTTCT
>JAOTQJ010000002.1:5040884-5068540 GCA_025642045.1 Solanum sejunctum | reverse complement strand
AGTGTTAGAAAATGATTCAAATGATTATATGAACGTTAGCTTAAATTGGAGTCCCGTCGAGGGTATAATGTTACATTCTAGCGTTGGGGGTTTCTGTTGGGAGTTGGGGTGATGTATTGTGGTTTTTGGAGAATATCGGAACACTTGAATATGATAGATATTAGCTTGATTAACTGCTGCCCTATTTTGCTAATTACGTCGCAATAGCGTTTTGTGGCGTTTTGATGTTGTGGTGGCATTTAAAAAGGTTTATTGATGTTATGGGATGTTGTTGTTGTTGACTGATTATTTGAGACGAGTTGAATTCTCGGGGCGGTGTATTTTAAGGGAAAATATTGCCAAAATTTATATAGATTTAGAACAAAAAAGTAAGGAATTAAGGTTCGATACGGATATTAATCATTGGTGTTATTGTAATTGTGTAGACGTCATCTTAAATTTTAGAGTTTTGAACCCATGAACAACGTTCATTCAACTGGAATTAGAGAGTTGGAAAGCTATAAGTTCAAATTGTTCCGAAATTACCTCTAAATGTGTATTTGAACAATTTTGGCAAAATCTCATAAAAGAATAACTACTTGATTTCAAAAGTGAACATTTTATATATTTTCAAGTGTTTGAAATTAGTTTTTATGCATATGATTCTCACGACTCTGTTCGTGCCCGTTTGGCCTCGTTCACCGGTTCACAAGCCAGTTATTTCATGCTCATGTATTATTATATGTGTATAGTTATATATTCCAAAGTAGGTTGGATACGGCAGGTCGGTTTGCCCATGGACCGGCTTTGTCTAGCTTGGATACATAAGGAGCTGGGCTGGGATGGCATCATGACGTGTGAGTGCTGGACCGAGTTTACCTCGGCTTACAGAAGTGTGTGGCACCGTTGCCTCGGCTCCATAAACGGGCATGATGACCTTTATGCATTATGATACGTGAAGGCTTCCTGCATCACCCTGGTTCACCTATCCTCTGTTACAGTTGGAATTTGTGTTGGAGATTTCGGAGATTAGAAACTTCTGGTGTTATGCTGTGGTATGGCGCAAGTTTAGAGGTCGCCATTGTTCCCGTCCAATATGCATTATTTTGATGTTTGAATAAATAAATATTTTGATGGTTACATACAGATTTGACTTCTATATTTTCTTATTTGGATTATTACTTTCACTTACATTTTGAGCTTTCTGCTTTACATACTTGGTACATATTTTGTACTGACCCACTCCTTTCGTGGGTTGCATTCATGCTCGCAGGTACAGACGAACAGGTTAGAGGGTCGTCTCCTTAGGACTTCCGTCTATCATTGAAGTGCTCCCTTGCATCAGGAGCAGATTATTTGGTATATACTTGTACACGTACTTTTTGTATTTTGCATTTATATATATTCGAGGGTATGACGTGGCCTTGTCCCGTCTTATGATCCAATTTTTGTGTATAGAGGTCTGTGGATACATAGGGTATGGGAATTATGTTGGTATGATCTCGTTTGTATGATATGTTTGTTGGGTGGTTCTGTCGCAGCGGTAACCTTGTCGGCCCACTTATATATATATGATCATATAGTAATGTTTGGTACTGTTGGGTTCGCTGTTTGCAGGTTAGGCTAGTCAGAAAAACAGAGGAAACTCTATCGAAGTTTTGGAAAATTCCTTAGCTATTGTGAATGGAAATTTGGTATAGTGTATGTCTGGGTGCCCTATAGGCACCAATCATGGCCCCTGGGTTGGGTCGTGACATAAGGTTAAGCTGGTAAGGTATCAAGAAAGAAGGAGTACATGATAAGCTCAAACATTTGGAATAAGGGATTCACTGCTCATTTGGTAGGTCATATAGACAGGAGTGGACTTACTAAAAGAACAAAGGCCTAAGATCTCTTCCACATAAACCATATTACTAAACCAATCTAATAGTAATAAGGCAAGTTTTAAGTCCATACATGATATATGAATGCAGCAAAATAAGCTAACACACACATGGCATTGCACACACAATTAAGTATAGACTCACAGGTCATGCTTCAAATATCAACTTGCCTTCTCTTTATCAGAACAAACATTACCAGATAATCACATGCATGATTGCAAAAATAACCAACAATCTCAAAAATTTTGAGGGTACCGAATTTTCAAAACGAAAAGCATTTAAAGACTACATATATGCCAAAAGATAGTAACTACTATATATCTATAAATTATCTACACTGCCTAAACATGTCGGTTCAACAGATAGTAAATATCCACAAAAAAAAGAACACAGACAAGAAAACCTCGGGATCAAAATTTGGAGTAGTTATGGACCCTAAGCTACTCAGACTTTAATAGGATCCATAATTGCCCACACCTCATCAAAAAAGTCGTGCATTGTCCTCAATGAACCAAATTAAGAAACAATAGAGAATATAGGGGTAAAATAAAGCATACTTTGGGTTGCCTCCCAAGTAGCACCTAATTTATTGTCGTGGCTCGAATTAGTCCACTTGGTTACTGAGACTTCACCAATTTCTCGAACATTGCTCCTCCACAATTTTGCTTTTTCTTCCACCTTGAACTTATGAATTGGACCCTAAATTTCTTTTCCAACTTTCTATCATGTTCAAAGTGTGGTGGTATAAGAATAAGGGGAATGAGTACTAGATATTACACGTTATTTGGAGTAGAGGCTTCAAATCTAAGCTTCTTGTAAAACGTAAGGGGCTTCAAATTTATGTTGGCACCAAGATCACATAGTACCCTTGCGAACTCTACGTCTTTAATTATGCAACGTATGGTGGGCATCTTTTCTGTTAGCTCGATGAGAACAGTGTTGATGGATAGCTATTTTAATATATAGAGAGAGTGATTGAACTTGCTTTCCTCCTTCCTCTTCTTGAGTCTTTGAGGGAAAGGAGGAGGAGGCCTTGGGACGGGCTTGTACTCTTTTTGCTCTTCAACTGATTCATTTACCACATCCTTGCCACACTCGTCTCCTTCAACCACATCCTTATCTGTAACTATTTCCTCATGAATATCTTCTACAACAACCAGCACAGGAGGATCAATAGTTCTCTGACCACACCCACTAGTAACTTCCGTACATTGCCCTTCATCCTCAGAACTCTGCACTATATCACTAGGCAATGTACCACTATGATGCTACCTAAGTAGAGTCGATACATAACCCAACTATTGCTGAAGCTGTTTAATAGCCACAAAATGAGACTCTAATATTTTTTATTAATTTTTTTAATTTCTGATCTCATTCCATCTAGAGTCTCAGCCCATGTTTCAACCTTCTTCAATAGGCAATCAAATATCTCCTCAATTCTGGAGTTGCTTATGCCTACATCATGATGGTGTGGTGGCACATAAGGATCATTTCTGAAACCATCTCTACTACTCCAGTTGATGTTTGTACCCTTGTTTTTCTCATAATAACCACCCTGGCTATCTCTGTAAGCACATTCTCTTCTGTAGGTCCAATTGTGGTTTCCTTGGCCTTGGCACCAATGGTCTTATTTGAACCATTGTACGTTGGTCAGGAAACCCCCTATTTGAGCAGCTGGAAACCAAGTGTCCTCCTCATAATATAGGTTCTCATACATGAGTGTGTGTGAAGGTTAATGTTGTGATCAGGGACACTGCCAATCTATCTATCTATCTATCTATCTATCTATCTCTCTTTTATGCCCCGAAAAGAAACAAAAGAAAAACAAAAAAATAAATATAAAATACAAGAGAATCTAGAAATTAATAATTAAATTAACCAATAGTAAAATCAAGTCAAGACCTAGTCGTATTCCCCGGCAATGGCGCCATAATTTTTTATGATGTTCACGCTCTAATAAGAAAGAAGTCGTTGTCAGTAATTAATCTAGCCAGAGGTCAGGGTTGAATCCATAGAGAATACGGGCCTTGACTATAGAGATCAACTATCAATCATTTCAAGCATAGATTGCTAAATCTCTAAATGGAGGGGGGGTTTGTGATTCAAGAATAAAAATAAAAACTAAACTAACTATGCAGAAGGACACTCAAATTTAGGGACAAGTTGGGAATTATGTTCTCAATGATTCGTTGACTCAATTACCCTATGCAATATAACTCTAATTAAGAATTCGTATGCAAGATGATAACTTAGGTTCTTTTAGCCCTCTTGTAAAGGTGAAGGTTGAATTTCACCATGATGCTTGGTCGGCAACCATGGTGTGCCAACTAACCATTACCTATTGTCTGAGTCAACCTCTATTTGGTCAAGTTTGGTTGATTACACGAGAACACATCAATCTAATCCTGTTGTCTACTTTCCTTTTCCTATTAGGCACTACCTTGGTCAGGATCATGATAGTAGGTGGGGTTTGGTGTTGGCCACTATTAAACATCAATCAAAATGAAGGAAAATAAATAATACATGCAAAACCCCAATTATAGAAATGCACAGAGCCTAGGTTATTCCAAGTCAACTACCTATGGTTCCCACAACCCAAAATAGTGGGTGCTTAGCTACTCATAGCTAAGGAAAAATCAACAACAACACAAATAGAAGACATAGTTAAGAGTTTTACCCAAAATAATGAAGAATAAGAACACCACAAGTTGTAAAGCATAAGCTTGAATTAATGGAAGATAAGTATAATGTGAGATTTGTAATCCCCAAAAGTGGGTCTTCAAAATAAAATATAAAAATTTACTCTAAACCCTAAAAATTCTCCTAGAATATTTACAAGTATCTCTGAATGTTGAATCCCCCTGAAGAAAACCTAACATCATCTATTTATACTAGTTACACAAACACCCTAAAAATTAAATAGAAAAGATAGCTGATAGTAGATAAATCGCATAGGTACCACTCATAGGGTGACCTACGAGTCATAATAAAAGTCTCATAGTAAGCACTTGGCATTTTGGACTTGACTATTATGACCCACTATTACGAGTCATTACTTGGGCTATGACTCATATGCTCCTATCGTAGTCTAGGCCTTCAGTTCTTTATCCAAACTTTTAGCTCACTGTTTCTTGTTATGATCCCACCTTATGAGTCATAGTGAGACCTAAGACTAATAGAGTGGCTCTAAGGCTGACCTTCAGTTAGCAAATTCCATATTTGGTCATTGTTTCTTGCTACGAGAGCACCTTATGACTCGCAACTTAGTCTATGACTCGTAAGATAGCTCATATGTCCTGCACTTCAGCAAAATGTGTAATTTTCTTCCAAAATGGCAAACCTATTTTTTCTATAATAACAACATAAAAACACAAAAAACAAATAAAAGGTCGCACTAAGAACTTGTGAAATCCCTTCTTTTAGGCACAAAATGTGCTCTAATTTGACAATACATCATTGCTTCCTCCAAAGGACCTTGATAGAAGCTACATCTTTGTTCCTCAACTTATTCACTTGCCAATCCAAAATTGTCACCGGGACCTTCTCATAAGTCAAATTATCTCCTATAGCACCCATAACATCCAAGGTCACTATGGCACTTGGGTCACCCACACAATTTCTCAACATGGAGACATGAAAGTCCGGATAAACCATGTCCATCTCCATAGGCAACTCTAACTCATAAGTAACCTTAACCACTCTCCTTAAAACTTTATAATGACCAACAAACCTTGGGCTTAATATTCCTTTCTTTCTAAACCACATCACATCCTTCATAGATAAGATTTTCAAGTAAACCCAATCATCAACCCAAAACTCAAGATCCCTTCGCCTCACATCGGAATAGGAGTTTTGTCTATTTGGGATGTTCTGCAATCTCTCCCTAATCATCCTCACCTTCTCCAAGGCCTCCATGACCAAATTCGGACTTAGCAAAGCCACCTCCCCCACTTTTAAGTAGGAATCTCTATAGCTTGGGCTAGGCCACTCGGCCTTTGATGTTCGGCCTTCACTTTTTGGCAATTATGACATCCGGTATGAACTTGGCAATGTCCCTCTTCATGCCACCCCACCAACATATCTCCCTCAAGTTTCTATACATCTATATAGAACCTGAGTGAATGGAATAGGATGTATTCTGGGCCTCCTTCAAGATCAATTCTCTCAAATAAACCACATTTGGCACGCAAATCGACCTTGGTACCTAAGGGCACCATATCTCCCTTAAGAGAAAATTTCCACTTTACTATCTTTTACCAAGGCCTTCAACTCTAGCAAAGCGGGATCAAGGTCTTGTTTTGTCTTCACCTCCTCAATCAAAAAAGACTTAGAACCATCAACAACTAGCAAACCACCATTTTCAACTTCCTTCAACCTAACCCCCGTCCTAACAAATGGGTGAACCTCTCTAGTCACTTATTTGTCACCAATATCAATATGAGCTAGGCTACCCATGGAAACTCTACTTAGACCATCGGCCACAACATTAGCTTTGTCGGAATGATAATGCACACTCATGTCATAATCCTTAAGAAGCTCTAACTACCTTTTTTGTATCAAGTTAAGATCTCTGCGGGTGAACACATATTGAAGACTCTTATGATCGGTAAACACATCAACATGAACCCCATACAAGTAATGACGCCAAATTTTCAAAGCAAATACCACGGCCTCCAATCCAAGGTCATGGGAGAGATAATTCTTCTCATGCACTTTAAATTTTCTAGAGGCATACACTATCACCTTATAACTTCACATCAAAACACACCCCAAACCAATTCTTTAAGCATCACAATATATAATAAATCCTTCCAACCCTTCTGGTATAGCCAAGATAGGAACCGAGATAAGCTTATCTTTCAAAGTTTGGAAACTATTTTCACACCCATCGCTCCACACAAATTTTGCCTTCTTTTGTGTCAATTTAGTCATAAGAGAAACAATAGAAGAGAAACCATTCACAAACCTCTGGTGATAACCCACCAAATCCAAGAAACTTCTAATGTCTAATGGAGTCAAAGGTCTATGCCAATTTCTAATCACCTCTGTTTTCTTAGGATACACCTTAATGTCATCACTCGATACCACATTCCCTAAAAAAGCAACCTCTTTCAACCAAAACTCATATTTCTCATATTTTGCATACAACCTCTCCTCCTTCAAGATTTACAATACCACCCTCAAGTGATTCACATGCTCCTCCTTACTATGGGAATAAATCAAGATATCACAAATAAAAACCACCACAAAGAACTCAAGGTAGGGTTAAAGACCCTATTCATGAAATTCATAAATATATCTGGTGCATTAGTCAACCCAAAGGACATAACCACAAACTTAAAGTGCCCATACCTAGTCCAAAAAGCCATCTTGGGAATGTCACACTCCATTACTTTCACTTGGTGATACCCAGACTGAAGATTAATCTTAGAGAAGTGACTAGCCCCTTGAAGTTGATCAAAAAGGTAATCAATCCTTGATAGAGGGTACTTGTTCTTTATGGTGACTCTATTAAGTTGTTGGTAGTCAATGGACATTCTAAGAGGATCATCTTTCTTCTTCACAAATAACATTGATGCACCCCAAGGTGACTTACTAGGCCTTATAAAACCCTTTTCAAAAAAAAAAACCATTGTTCCTTCAACTCCTTCCACTCCGTTCGAGTCATGTAATAAAGGGGAATAGAAATGGGTTGAGTATCGGGAAGCAGGTCTATGCCAAGGTCCCTTTCCCTTTTGGGAGGAACACTGGGAAACTCATCGAATAAGACATCAAGAAATTCATTAGCCACCAGAACCAACTTAATAGGAAGTACTTTGGACTCAACATCCCTAACCCACATAAGATGATAAAGACAACCCTTAGAAATCAACTTTTGGGCTTTAAGACAGGAAATGAACCTACCCTTGACCACCACATTACCACTCTCCCACTCAAGGACAGCCCATTAGAGAATTGGAGTTTAACCCTATGGCTTCTACAGTAACTAGAAACATAATATGCATGCAACCAATTTATCCCAAGAATGACATCAAAATCCACCATATCTAATTCAATAAAATCACTAGGCAAGACTTTATGCAAAACAAACACGGAATAATTTCTATAGACTCTTGTAGCAACAATGGAATCACCAATGGAGGTAGACACTTCATAAGGGTCACATAACAATTTGGGACTAACGTGAATCATTTTGGAAACAAAAGGAGTAATAAAAAAGAGAGTGGCACCCAGGTCTATCAATGCATACATATCAAAAAAAAGAAGCTTCAACATACATGTAAAGCATCATGCCAAGTATAGTGTCCCCTAGAGTGGTAAGGTTGAGAACATCATCGGTCATCCCCATAATTCCCAGAAACCCATGGACAACCTCTCGACTTATGATTCTTTACGCCGAACTCAAAATATGCACTCAAACAGGTCAACCAATCTCCTGAATCGTACCTCCCATACTTATGGTATGGAGAGGAGGCTTGAACACCAACAACCCTTGCCTTTCCTTTGAGCATATGGACAATCAACAATCTTGTAGCCCATCATTCCACACCAAAAGTATACACCCCTATTCCTCCAACATGTTCCACTATGATTTCTCCCACACTTTGGGCACCTAGGATGGGTCACTCCACCATTGCCACTAAGCTTAGCATACGAAAGCCTACCTTCAAATTGAGCCCTTCTTCTCCCTTCCCTTGAGGCCACCAAGAAATCTTTCATCTTATGACCAACACCGCCACACTTGAAACAATCTTGGTGCCCACCAAACACCTTCCTTGATACTTCTTGCCACACCCTTGACAAGTGGCAAAATGGATCATTTTCTTCTTATACATAGGGACCGCTAGACTAGTAGAAGATGAGGCACCACCAACTTAGGCCCTTTTAACCTCCCTCTCCTTCCTCTTATCCCTTGAAGTCTTGGAAGCACCGATTTGTTGATTGACTTGAGCAGTTACAACCTTAGCCAATAGTCGTAGAGCATTATGAACCTCCACATTTGACATGTCAACATTGGGAAGTTGACCTCCAAGTGAGAGATGCTCACTGCCTTGCCCACCATTCTGAGTAGTTTGAGACATATTCTAAAATACAATGGTTAAGAATCAGGAATAAGTCTTAGGGCGACTTAACTCTATCGCATAACATAGATCATGAAGAAGTGAAACATTTTCTAAAATACCTCATAGCCTCCCATTCATAGTTATGGCATGCTTCACAACTATAAATAAGACTCTAATCGATGCGGTGTGTTGGATTCCGATGACCATTAACTAACTGGTGCTCTGATACTAAGTTTTTCACGATCCAAGCCAAAGGCCTAGACATGATAGGGCGAATGAAAACCCCAAGGGACCCAAATAAGCCTCTTAGCATATAATCACACATCCTTAGTTGAGAAAGCAAAGTAAATAATAATACAAGATATAGAAAATGAAAAATAGGACTAAGGGAAGTCTTGAATATAAACAAAGCATAAGAGACAAGTTCATAGCACAATAACATCATAATATCCAACATATACTTCTAACTCGAAATGGAGCAGGGGCCAAGACACTTTCCTAGCTCACCCTCATAATGACAAATGTTCAACACAAGAAAATCTCAAAAATAGCAAGAAAGGTAAATAGTGTCCTAAAATTTGATGGCTCACCATCTTATCTTCGTAGAACCGTACTAGCCACATGGAGGGCGATCAAGAGAAGCTTCGATCCCTACATGGTGATATCATATAGGCATAAAGTGTGAATTAGTATGTTTGAATGTACTAAGTATATAAGATGCAATGCAATAAGACATAAGCCAATATAATCAAAATACATAGTAATAGACAATAGATAAGTGAAATCTCAATATGGGCATAAATGGTTAATGCTTAAAGTAAAACATGCTTGTAAATCATTCAACTTAAAATATAATACATGTGTAAGAAGAGACCTTAACTGACTAAAGAAAGACCAAGCGAGCTACAACTTGAAATCCTGATGATTACCCCTCATTGATAAAAAGGTGGTCTACTTGCCAAGGTAAATCGTACTTCACCTTATAGGAGCCTATCTCATTTTGAAGAATTAACCCTCCTTATAGGAAGCCATCTCATTTCAGAAAGGATTTCATTAAGAAGTGTATTAAATGGATTCACTAGTAAAGCAAGGGTAAAACATAATCCTATGTTGGTACATAGTTTGAGGAAAGGAATATGAACCCATGAAGATGGTCCATGCCACATCCAATCCATCAGTGCTAAGTCTAATCCCATGGAATAATCAAAATAATTATACTTTAACAATTTATAAGAAACATGGAAACATGACATGAGTAGCTCTAAAACATCTTTGACCTCTAATGGCGAGTCTAACCTTAAAACATAAGAATTGATCATCATAAACATCACCCTTGCATTAACATCAATAGCCCACAAGAGGTAAAATATTTGAAAAAGGGATTAATTTGACATTTACAACAACATACACATGTTCATGAATTCAATACATTTTGAAAGGCCAAAATCATCATGAAGTCACTTGACTCATAAATCATGCAATAGATCATCAATAACTTTAAGAATCCTTGAAAAGATATTTCATCAAACACATGATGGGTTCATGATATTAGTTCAAAATCATGCAATTCAAGAGTGAAATATAGTGAACAAAATGATTCAAAATCAACCCACTAACATATTGTAAAACCCTCATGTAGGGTACTTTGAAACCATCCTCAAATCTCACAATAGATCATAGTTTCACAACTCAAAGCATGTATAGTCTCAATAGATATAATCAAATTATGATATAAGATTGAAATAGATAGTCATGCATAATATATTAACATTTCATAAAATCCCAACATAATTTACAATCATAATCCATAGTAAGAGATACTAATAGAAGATATAACTTGAAAACATGCAATTTTCATAGAAAGGGAGATTGGCTCCATAGGTGAAAGTATCCAATGGATGAAACCCACATACCTAAATTTGGGGATTCCTTGATGTAGACTTGAAGTAGATTTGAATCTTGAATGAAGTTTTTTGAGATCTGGAATTAAGCTTGAGACACTTGATTTTGGATGGGAATTTTGATAAGATGGTTCAGAGGTTTCAGAGAGGGTTTTAGAGTGATATAGAGTTGAAAAATGGCTACTTATAGGATATTTCATGTATAAATGGGCATGGGTACATGACCCCAATACCTTAGGCCAAAACAGAAAATTAAGAAAGTGCTAACACTTCTCTGCGATGGATCCGCGTCGTAGAGCCACTGTGAACCCCTACTAGTTTGTGAAAAATTAGTGAAAATCATTTTTTATTACGGGTCTTCTAAAATTTAGGTTATACCCATCTCCCACTCAATTTTTCCCTTGATCAAGAATATGAAGTTGAATTTTTGATGTCATGCACGAATTGTGAGATATATTGAAATTATGATTATGGGCATTTCCAAAAGCACTTTTTTGGTGGCATTTCACAAGGAGTGGATGAGGTGCCTAATGTTGTTACCAGTATGTTAAAGATTTATTTATTATGTTGTATATGCTTTATTAGATCTGGGTGTCACTCTTTCTTCAATTACTCCTTTTGTTGCCAATAAGCTTCTTGTGTATTCCGAAATATTATGTGAACCTTATAAAGTGTCTACCCCATTGGTGAATCTATTATTGCTAGGAAGGTCTATAGGGGTTATCCCATGTCTATATTGCATAAATTCTTGACTTCTGATTTTATTGAATTTGACATGGTGGATTTGACATTATTCTTAGGATGGATTGGTTACATGCATATCATGCTTCCATTGATTGTAGAACTCATAAAGTTAAGTTCCAAATTTCTAATGAACTCACCTTTGAGTGGGAGGGTCATAATTTGGTGGTCAAGGGTAGGTTCATTTCTTGTCTTAAGGCCCAGAAATTGATTTCTAAGGGTTGTATTTACCATCTTATGAGGGTTAGAGATGTTAAGTCTAAATTCCTTTCTATTGAGTCAATTCTGGTGGTCTATGAGTTTCTTGATGTCTTTCACAATGAGATTCTCGATGTTCCTCCCAAAAGGTAAGTAGATTTTGGTATAGACCTCCTCCCCGATACTCAATCCATTTCCATTCCCCCCTACTGTATGGCCCTGATAGAGTTAAAGAAGTTAAAGGACTAATTGAAGGATTTATTGGAGAAGGGTTTCATAAGGCCTAGCAATTCATTTTGGGGTGCACCGATGTTTTTTGTAAGAAAGAATGATGGTTCACATAGAATGTGCATCGACTAGTGGCAACTCAATAGGTCACCATAGAGAACAAGTATCCCCTACCAAGGATAGATAACCTATTTGATCAACTACAAGGGGTTAGTCACTTTTCTAAGATTGATCTTTGGTCCGGGTACCACCAAGTGAGGGTGAGAGAGTGTGACATTCCCAAGATGGCCTTTTGGACTAGTTATAGGCATTTTAAATTTGTGGTGATGTCCTTTGGCCTAAATAATACATCGATGGTATTTATGGACTCATGAATAGGGCTTTAAACCCTACCTTGACATGTCTGTAATAGTCTTCATAGATGACATATTGATTTATTCTTAAAGTACGGAAGAGCATGTTAATCATTTGAAGGTAGTGTTGCAAATATTGAGGGATGAGATTTTGTTTGTTGAATTTGATAAATATGAATTTTGGTTAAAGGAGGTTGCATTTATAGGGCATGGGGTGTCAGGTGATAGAATTAAAGTGGACCCTAAGAAGATGGAAGTAATTAGGAATTGGCCTAGGCCTTTGACTCCAACGGATATTAGGAGTTTCTTAGGATTAGCGGGGTACTACCAGAGGTTTGTGAATGGTTTCTCTTCAATTACTTCCCCTTTGACAAAATTGATAGAAAAGAAGGCAAAATTTGTTTGGACTGATGAATGTGAAAGAAGTTTTCAAACTTTAAAAGGCAAGCTTATCTTCGCTCTAATTTTGGCTTTACCGGAAGGGCTAGAAGGGTTTATGGTTTATTGTTATGTTTCAAGGATTGGTTTGGGTGTGTATTGATGCAAAATGGCAAGGTCATAACATATGCTTCTCAACAAATAAAAGTACATGAGTTTAATCTTCCCACCCATGATATTAAATTAGTGATCGTGGTATTTGCTTTGAAAATATGGTGTCACTATTAGTATAGGGTTCGTGTAGATGTGTGGACCGATCATAAGAGTCTTCAATAAGTGTTCACACAAAGGGATCTTAATTTGAGACAAAGATGGTAGTTAGAACTCTTGAAGGATTATAACATGAGTGTGCACTATCACCCAGGCAAAGCTAATGTTGTGGTCGATGCTCTAAATAGAGTGTCCATGGGAAGTGTAGCTCATATTGATGATGGTAATAAGGAGGTGTCTAGAGAAGTTCACCAATTAGTAGATTAGGGGTTAGGTTGAATGACTTAAAGGAGGTATATCGATGGGGTGGTATGAAAAGGGATATTACCAAGTTTGTAGTCGATTGTCATAATTGCTGACAAGTGAAAGCCAAATATCAAAGGTCGGGTAGCCTACCCCAAGACATAAAAATTCCTACTTGGAAGTAGTAAGAGATCAATGTGGATTTTATGATTGGTTTGCCAAAGACTAGAAAGCATTTTGATTCCATTTGGCTTATTGTTGATAGAATGACAAAGTCACCTCACTTTCTACCGGTTAAAACAACTTATGGTGCCAAAGATTATGCCAAGATGTATATTTATGAGTTGGTTAAGTTTCATGGGGTACCATTGTCTGTCATTTCTAATCGTGGTTCTCAATTCACTTCTCATTTTTTGAGATTATTCCAAAAGGGTGTTAGAACTAAAGTCAAGCTTTGCACGGCTTTTCATCCTAAAACTGATGGTCAAGTCGAAAGAACAATTCAAACTCTTGAGGACATGCTTAGGGCATGTGCTTTAGAGTTCAAAGGTAGTTGGGATGAACATTTTCCACTCACTGAGTTTGCTTACAATAATAGCTATCACTCTAGTATTGGCATGGCTCCCTTTGAAGCCTTATATGGTAAGCATTGTAGATCCTCGGCTGGTGGTTTGATGTGGGGAAAATGGCTTTGTCAAGGCCGGATTTAGTTATGGAATCTTGGAAGAAGGTGAGGTTGATAAAAGAGATATTGAAAATGGCTTAAAGTAGACAAAAATCCTGCTCCGATGTGAGAAGGAGAGACCTTGAGTTTAATGTTGATGATTGGATGTATTTGAAGGTCTCACTATGAAAGGTGTGGTCCAGTTTGGGAAGAAAAGGAATTGATCTCAAGGTTTATGGAACCAATAGAATTTTGAGGAGAATTGGCAAGGTTGCCTATGAGTTAGAGTTGCCTACTAATATGAGTATGGTTCATCCGGTCTTCCATGTATCTATGTTGAGGAAGTGTGTTAGTGATCCAAGTACAATTATGCCCTTAGAAGTTGTGGGTGTTGTGGAGGATACTTGACCTTCGAGTAAGTCCCTATAGAAATATTGTATAGACAAGTAAAAATGTTAAGAAACAAGGATGTGGCATCCGTCAAAGTCCTTTGAAGGAATAAACAAGTTAAAAGTGCCACTTGAGAAGTCGAAGCGGACATAAAGAAGCGATATCTGCATCTCTTTCACTCTATTAAAGCCTAAACTAACAAATTAAGTCCAATTTATGATTTCAAGTCTTAAGTTTCAGCCCTCACGTTATTTTTGCATGCATACATATTCATAGTGACAAGACTTGATGCTTTTTGATGCATATGTTTGAAACCTTTTTTGAAAATGATGTTTAAGTGCATTTGTTGTATTCATATCGGGGTGGAAGTTCCATAACTACTCCTCTTATGTATGTTTACTTGACATTTGGGGTCGAATGTTCCAAAGGGTTAGATATTGTGACACCCTTCATGTGTTTTGGAATACCCTATAAGTGTATTTTTTGAATATCTAAAAATTCGTGCATGATTTTAAAAATCTAACTTTATAATCTTGTTCAGGGAGAATATTGTGTAGGAAAAGGGTGACCATCGATTTTTAGAAGTCCTATAGCAAAAATTAATTTTTGAAATAGGGACCAAAAATAGTGACGACTAACGACAGAGCCGTGTCGTGCCCTAGGCGCTGCTCAGTGTAATTTTTTTTATTTTTTCAGTTTCATCCAAGGGTATTTGGATAATGACTCAATGCCAATTTAAACATGAAATCCTCCTTCCTTAGTCATTTTTCAACTTCAAAACTGTCAAAAACCCTCTCAAATCCTCTACAAAGCATCATTCAATACCCCATTAAAATTCAAGAATCTCAAGAACTAATTTGGGAATTCAAGAGCCCAATCCAAGCTTCAAGTCTTCCTTAAGTTTTCTTCAAGAAAGTCTCAAGTTTAGGTATGTGGGTTTTATTCATGAAATCCTTCCACCCGTGAAGTCAAACCTTCCCTCTTTTTCAAATTTCATGATTTTAAGGTTGAATACTTTGTGGGTAAACTTTATTATGCATTGTAAGTATGATTGTAGTTTGGATTCTTTAAGTATTGATTAGATATGTATGAATACCTATTGAAATCTCATTTCATGAATTGATTTTTATCTATTGAAGCTACACATGATATGAATTATGAAAACTATTGAAGATTGGGAACTTTTGAGATGAATTTTATGATACCCAAATAGGGGATTTTATTATAACATTTGTGGGTTGATTTGAATGACTTTAAAATAAATTGATTTTACTCCTTTTTATCTTACACTCCTAAATTGCATGATTTTAAGCATATATATGCATACCTACTTTGTTTGATTAAGTTTGCATGACTATAAATCTTATATTGATGGAAGGTTATTGCATGATTTGCAAGACAAGTGCTTTTATGATTAGTTATGGGCTCCCAAGCATGTATTAAACTCAAGAAAAATTTTTATAATCTACAAGTGAATTATTGAGCTCTTATGTTATGTTTTATCCTCATGTGAATTGTGAAACCTACTAGAAGGGGTTATGAACTAAGTTGTATTCCTCACCCTCTAGTATAAGGCAAATGTCTACATGAAGGGGTCATGAACTAAGTTGTATGCCTCACCCGCATGTACGACTTAATACTATGCACTGTCTAGTGCTTACATGAAGGGGTTATGAACTATGTTGTATTCCTCACCCTCATGTACTACTCAATACCTACTAAAAGGTTTATGACCTAAGTTGTATTCCTTACCCTCTAGTACAAGGTATTTGGATGAGTTACTTATGCTACTTTATTGTGTTATGCAAGTATGATTATTTTCCCATATGATTTATCCTAAGTATTGATTATACATGTCATATTGAGCTCATGTCTAACCATTATGATTACGCATCTTGATTATTATGGCTTATGATCTTTGTTGCATTACACCCTGCATACTTAATACATTTCAAGTACTAACACATACTCTATTCCTACATGATATTACCATGTAGGGATCGAAACTCCTATTGATCCTCCTCCTCTATATGGCTAGACGGATTTCTTGAAGGCTACTATTGGTGAGTCCTTTACTCTGGGGATGGCATTCCACTTTACTTTTATGCTTTTGATAAGACTTTTCTAGTTTTGAATACTATTTTGATGGTGAGCCCGGGAGATGTCTTGGCTCCCACTCCATTTAAAGTAAAGGTATTGTTGGATATGGATATTATGTGTTGAACTTGACTTCTTTATGTCTAAGTTATTATGAAAAATTCCCTTCGTCCCGCTTCTCTTATGCTCTATTATTATTTGCTTGTTATATTATTTGACTTCCGCAACTAAGGATACGTGAATGATATGCTAAGAGGCTTGTTTGGGGCGTTTCCATCAATCTTGGATGGAGCCAAAGATTCACTCTTTTTTGGCTTTGGGGTATGATGGAATAAAGCAAAATGACTTTTTAAACTGTCTGCATTTCTTTCAATTGTGAAGTAGAAGTTAGTCAATGCAAATTTCGATGCTCATCATGGGTCATCTGGAAACAGTCACGCTATGTTTTTAAACATAGGGGTCAGGTTGCGTACATCCGACCCTCCCTTACCCCGCAATAGGCGGGAGTCTATGAGAAATTGGTGTAATGTTCGTTGTTGCTTGTTTGGGGCCTTTTTAGGTTCCCATTTGTCGTGTCACATCTAGGCCCTAGGCTTGGGTCGTGACATAGAGACAGAGTGATGGGAGAAATAATGCTTAAGCTCTTACTACAGCACCACAAAATCTGGGGACAGACTAATTTTAGATTCTAAAATGAGAAAGTGAAACCCGCATTGAGAATTTCATAATTGACTCCGTAAAAAGGTTCTAAATAGTTCCCCAAGTTGGGTCCTAAAATGAAACATAATTTGGGGCTCGAAAAAATTGAAAATCGGTCATGCAATTAAATTTTTCAAATTAATCTAAGAAGTACACTATGGATAGCAGCTATTTCTCAAAATATACCTCTAGCGGTGTCTCTGCAACATTTTTAATCATACCACTGCATTCTAATAAAAAAATCTCACAATTTTAGAGCATTGAATCACAAAATTTGGATTTGAAACGAGAGAGAAATCGTCTTTTGAAATTTTTTAATCAAACTAGTCGTGTCTGTATTTTAAATAAAAAGATCAAATGAAAATGACTATCATCATCGTGGAAAAGAGACGAATAAATCTCCGCGAGCGCAGAACCCATTTTAGGATTGGTTAGAATAAAGGGACTAGTCTTCATGAGGTGACAATGGGGCCCGAAACACTAAGGGTAAATTGGCTTGCACCAGTGTCAACTCAGATATCAAATTTTTGGCAAAGTCTGACTCTCCAACTAGATGCTCTAGACTCATTTAGAACCGTGCGCACAATTGAATTATGCTGCCTAATAAAATTCAACTTTTTGAACTTAATGATGCAGTTAAAATTTTCATACGAGATTGTTTCAACAAAGAGTGGGTCCCACTCTCAAAGGTCATTTTTAGCCAAATCTATCAAGGGCTCGAAAATTAGCCCAGCGTCTTCAAGAACCGAAAGAAAGATTTTTCTACTCCAAACTCGATGTTTGAAACTAACAGTGTTGTCAAAATTTTTGTTGGGATATGATTTCAAAAAAGTTGACCGAAGTCAAACCTGAACCAATAATTATTATTATTTATTTATTTATTGCAATAAAAGGTGAAATATTGTCATACCATCAAAAGAAATAATTGTTACATTAGTTTTTATGTAACTGTATTAGACACCAACATATTAACTCTAATTCACACCACTCACAACCTCAATTACAAATTCTCTGAATAACTGCTATACATCTTTGCCCTTTCTTTGTGTCGCTTGCTTCTTGAACCCTTTCCTGCAGTTCTTTCTTCACCTGTTCAATTGCCATTGTTTCATTTGGTCTAATCTTCCTGAAGATTTTTGCATTCCTGGCCCTCCATGTGTGATATACCACAGCTTCATATGCAGCAACTTTGGAAAGCTAAAATGCTAAATGACTTAAATTTGAACCAAAAACCTCAAAACTTGAGCCAATCATGCTTCAAGCCTAAAATAGTCATTTCAAAGCTAATGAAACTATCAGAATTTCGTTCTAAGATTGTTCTGCATTTTTTACCAAAATTATTTTTTCAAGTTATAAAGGTCTTAAAGTATGACAATTGCACAAAATCCTAATGAATGACCAAACAACTAAACTATTAATGCCAACAAGTCATACATAATTTGAAGTCGCTATAGGACGTAATATAAAATTGACCTGAAGGTCATTACATTGGAATACCTAGTTCATACATTAAGAAACCATATATATATATAAAATTCAGAAGACTATAGTGAATTAAATTTGAACATTGATAACACATAAAATGTACTGTGTAGATTGATTATGCAGCGATCCTGCAATTTTTACTTTTTCGGATATGATTTTCAAATTGAAACATAGAACAAAGAAAACCCAAAAAAGAATTGATTAAAACCTCAGAAAAAACACAAAATTAGTAATTGAAAGTCGTGGATGAAGAAAGCTCCGAACAAAATATGATTAAAATACACACGATTAAATTGATGATAACTATGGGGAGAGAGAAATCCTACAATATCGAGAGAGTTGGAAAGGAGTATAAGATTCTTGGGAGAAGGAAATGGAGAGAGAACTGGAAATTTATTTCCTTTATACAAAATGGAAGATGTTCTCAATCAGCAGTTTCCTAAAATACAGTAAGGATGATAATTAGTTGTACTTTTTCATTCCTTTTAGTTTGTCATAGCTTTTTTTAGAGTTAAAAACAATATTTATTTTGACTATTATTTTTGGATGTTTTTTTTTTATAATATTAATATAAAAAATTATAATTTATTTTTTTATTCCGTTTTAAGTAATATCTTTTTCTTTTTAATTCGTCCTAAAAAGGAATGTTATTTTATGCTAATTAAAAATAATTTATTTTTAAAATTTTTTTTACCCTTAATGAAATGATTCTCAATCATACAACTATCTAAGAATGATTTTAGATCATAAATTTTAAAAGTTTTTTTTCTTAAACATCGTGTTAAGTTAAAAGATGTCACATAAAATAGGAGGACGTAGTATTTTCGTATAATTTTTAAATATCTAAGTTTTATTTCAAAAGATAAAATTAATATATCTAATATTTTAAAAATTAATCAAATTAACTTTCAAAAAAAGTGTAACATAACAATAAATACAACAGGGAGTATTAGTTATCTTTTTGTCTTAAAAGAAAAAAGATTAAAACACTCCTTTTTACTCTCTAAATATGGTAAATACAAAATAAAATAAATATTAATTTTACATAAAATAATCATAATTACGCTAGGACTTATAATTAAGATCTTATTTTAGAAATCATCAAAATGTATATCAATGATTTGTAATATAAAGTCTTAAAATTATGTGTGTTGTGATTTTCTCATGTGCTAAACTCATTTAAATTTCAAAGTGATCATTAACTATAAAATTAACTATAAATTTTGGGTTGATATCTAACTTAAATCGACTCATTAAAAATTCTGTCAAAATATTTATAAATTTAATATGTTATATCTTATCATAATTAAAAACAATTTATTAGATATTAAAAATTACAAAGGAACAAAATAAAAAAATTAAAACTTAGTTAGAATTAGGTGGATAGAGTGCTGGCCCATTTTTAAATTGAGTTACTTTTAGACATATCAACAGCACATTCATTTGTTAATTCTAACTTCAGCTTAATCCATCTGTTTGTCACGTCGACAAGTCTAACATATTACTTTCTTTGTCCTAATTAAAAAATCTTATTATATTTCTTTAATAATTATTTAATGACATCATTTCTAAATCTTTATTGCATCGAGAGGTAAAAATAAATAGTCATAAAACAAAAAAATTGTAAAAGCATAAAATTTTATATCTTATTTGGTTACTAAGTTTGAGATAATTTATCCCACCATTTATATCATAGTAATAGAATAAATTATTCTATATACATGGTGGTATAACTTATTCCAGAATAATTAATTTTAAGATAATTAATTATGCGATAAGTTATTCCCACTAAACGACCCCTTTAATACTTTATGTAAAGAAAAATTAATTAAAAGTAAATACAAAAGTAACTTTAATAATGAAAATTTGATAAATAGGAGCAATAAAGTTTTTACTTATTTTTACAATTCTATACCCAATAAAATGATCTCACTTATTGGGATGAAAATTTATTTGAAATCTATAAAATGATGTCACATATATTGAGGGAGAGGAGCACTATATTAGTTCACCCTCGGCTTGTGATGCTCTAAATTCTTTCAAAACGCATCAGCACCACATGTTTCTACATCACACGTCGAAAATTGCGTTTATACTTTTTATTATCTATATATATCAATAAGCCATTTCGTTTTTTTCTTGGTTGCATGTACTATAAAAAAAATTAAAAGGAGGCTCCACAAGATTATATTTTTTTCTAAAATTTAAAGAAAGTCCTCAAGATTAAGAAACCACTATATATTATCAAGAACGACTTGTTATTTAGCTTTCATGATACGACTCAGTGTGTACCAAGCTGGCCAATAGACGGTTCCCCCTCTCATCTAAACCTTGTTCTTAGCTCTCTTTCTAATAATTTATTTATCACTGATGCCCCAGAGTATATTTCTCTCTTCCTCTTTTCCAATTTTAGCCTATCTGTGTTCCCATCTTTTATTCTTTTTGGCTCTCTTCCTCATTCAAAACCACAACTTTAGGGTTTGAAGGTGAAGCGTGGTTACAATTTGAGCAATTTATCTTGTCAATTTTTAAGACTCTGCTCAGATCAATTTATTTTAAATAATTTTAAGCTCAAATATCTTTTAAACATATTTTTAATGTGTTTGAGTAGATTAAAAAAAAATCTGAATTTAAAGCTAAAATGATAAAAATAAATTACTAATGTATATTTTTAATTGATAATGCAAACATATTCCAACTCTTTTTGTGTATATAGATTATAGATTTTTGTTTAGCAACAAATTGAGGGCTTAATGTTTTTGTTTGGTTATGAAGGATGGATTATGAAGTAGCAGAGCTAACGTGGGAAAACGGACAGCTAGTGATGCATGGGTTAGGTCCTGCACGCGTGCATAATAAGCCTTTATCGACTTGTTCTCCAACAAAATGCACGTGTGCTGGTGGCACACTTGAATCCCTAGTGAACCAAGCAACCTCCGGCATCCCTCATCCCCAAAAGTCCCCCATGGACGGAGACGGAGATAAAGAGGATGATTTCGCACGTTGGTTTGATAATTGTCTTCTTGACACTAAGACACCCACTACGGCCGTAGACGCCTTGGTGCCAACAAGTTCCACTAACACCCCAAACTCTCAACAACAAGTGCCCCAATCCATACACCCCAGCAAGTGCGTACGTGTTGCATCATGCAGTGGTGATGCGAAAATGGGATCTATACCGAAAGACTTTGAGATCAAAAACTTGATGCTATACGAGGGACATAACAATACGGCTGACCAGACCGTGAAGCAGAGAGACACAATTGAAACGGACGAGAGGGAGTTGGTTGTGGAAAGGCTTACCGCAGCATCGCCTGAGAACACCTCTAAGCGTTGTAACAGTAATCGTGATTTCATCTCTCGTAGCAAAACTCAGGTAAATATATGATTTCCATTCATAAATATTGTTCAATATGACTTCATGCAGCACCACACAAGTTTATTTACTAAGTACTTTTTAACTTTAGTAGCATTTTATGTCACCCGTTCGTTTTTAGTTAGTTCCAAAAAGAATATTACTTTATAATCTTAAAATTTTCTTTTACTATTAATGAAATAATTCTTAGTTATATAAATATTTTAAAATAATTTTAGATTATAAGTTTCAAAATTTTTCCTTTTTTTGTTTAAATATCGTATCAAATCAAAAAGTATCATATAAAATGGGACAAAGGGAGTATTACATTTGGAAGGGGAGGAGACAGGGTGAATCGAAACCACGCATATTATGTGGAGGATATTCATTAAGGAAAAGGAATTTCATGGTATTTAAGTTTTTGAAAAAAAAAAAACAAATCTGTTATTTACTTTCTGTTAGTATTTAATAAGTAAACAAACAAAAGCATTTATATGTAGTGTTCTGTGGGAATGGAATGGTAAAAGAGAAGGGATTAGGGGATCTGGATAACTTGGAATTCAACTCATATAAACTATTGGTTTCAATTAGGATAGTGATTTTTCTCGTTTCCTAAACAAGCTTACTTTTTTAGAGTAAAAAAAAATTAAAATATTTTTAGCTAATCAAATATAAAAATTAAATTGAAAAACATTTTCTGTCAAACGCACTTAGTTTTCGTGTTACTATTTTGGCATAACCATTTGTTATCTTATGCGAAGACCAGCTATCCTACTAATTCTAATTTGTGCCGTGTTATCAGATCAAATAAAGAGGAAAACTGCTCTTTACCAGATTTTTCTCCATTTTCTGATTAACAGTAGACGAGTCGTGTTCATTCCCCCCGTAATCCAATTTGATAATTAGCTTCGTGCTCTTGAAGTTTCACCTCTAGAAAATAAGAAATTATGAGAGAGTAAAATTTTATAGCAAAACAGTAAAAATTTCTTCCTAATTTCATTTAACTATTAATTAGCGATGAATTTTAAGAATATATACTCTATTCGTTTAAAAAAAAATCTGATTTCATTTGGTATGGAGTTTAATAAAATTTTTAAAAAAATTCAATGTTATGATTCTAAATTAAAGTTATATCAAATATACTAAAATATAATTTAAATATATAATGAAGAAAATTAAAATTAATGTATTACCAAAAAAGAAAATAAATTATTCTTTCAAAACTAGAATAAAAAGAAATTTATTTTTTTTTCAAATGGACGGAGCAAATATTTAGAAACCTTTGCCGATATATTTCAAATTTTATAGCTAATTTCATATATATTTTTTTCCACGGTTAGCCATTGTTTTAAAAATGAAGTGATATTACTAACTTTTTATTGAAGATAGATATGCCAAATTGTGTATTAAACTTTTGTGGTGTTTTTTGGCAACGCATAGAGAGTGGCAGGAATTGCTGAACACAAGGATGGGGATGAGAAAAAAGGATCCAAAATTTCTTCATTATCAACAAAAAAGAGCAGAGCTGCTGCTACTCACAACCAGTCTGAAAGAGTAAGATGTCCATCGAAAATAATTGTTTTGCTTGAATAATCATGTAATGTCTTCTCGCCTGACACCACATATGTTAACAACAAAACAATATTGTTCCTTTGCTCTTGATGTATGTGACATAATTTAATTTAATATATAATTTAAATAAAAATAATTTTTTTTAAAATTTATGATTTGAAATAAGACATAATTGTTTATATGATTATAAATTATTTTATTTAAAAATATAAAATTATTAAATATAAAATAGAGAGAATAATAATTTTTTAAATTTTTTTAATTGACTATTATTATTTTATCAGAAAAGAAGAGACAGGATAAACCAAAGGATGAAGACATTGCAGAAGTTAGTTCCAAATTCGAGTAAGGTACTGGAATTTATTATTTATAGTAATTGTTACCGTATACATTGCATGTGTCCTATCAAGAAATTAATTTTATAGTTTCTTCTCTGTGTTTTACAGTTGCTTGGAACTTCACATTTCAATAATATACTTATCTATGTTGATTCAATTTTGCCTTTACATGAAAAATACGATATTAAGGAGTTATTTGATGTAAAATATAAGTAAATAATTTTAAAATAAATAATAAAAATATTAGATATTTTTTAAATTATTTATTTTATTATTTTTAAATTAATATTAAAATAAATTATTTTATATATATTTTAAAATAATTTATTTTAAAATAATTTATCTTAAAATTAATTATTCTAAAATAATATGTTCTCGATCAAATCACCAAAGGGTGTATAAGCTTTGGGACCTGAACTTAAATAAAGGAATATTTCTAGGCCACGAGTTATTTCGGCACGCCAGAATATTTTTAGTCCATTTACTTGGAATTTAATAAAATTGAGGGACCAAACATAATACTTTCTCTATTTATTTTATGTGATTTTTTTTATTTAATATAATATTTAAAGAATTTTTTTTAAATAAATAGTTTATATTAATTTTAAAATATTTATATGATTATAAATTATTTAATTAAGAGTAAAAAATAATTTAAAATTAAATTATTTTAATTATAATAAGATAACCTTTTTTTTATGGATTGGAGAAAGTATTATTTTTTTAAAATAGTACTCGCTAAAAGACTAATTTGAAGGACCAAAATTTAGAACCTCTTGAGATATGTATAACATAATTAGAAAAGTGAAATTGATATATCATTTATAGAAGGATGTTCTACGGTGAATAAACAAAGTGCCAACTAAAAGTTGACAGCTTTTGTGATCGAAAGTAGACCGTAGAAAATTTTTGTACGATGTGGTCCTAAACTGTCCAAAATCATTAACATTGCCAGTATAGTTTGGCTGATAGGATAGAATAAAAATATAGATATCTTATATGTTGGGATATTTCATAAAATTCGTTATTTTATTATTATTATTAGTAGTAGTAGTAGTAGTAGTAGTAGTATTAGTATTAGTATTAGTATTAGTATTAGTATTAGTATTAGTATTAGTATTAGTATTATAATAATAAAATAAAACAATATTGAGCTTAGTTAGTTAATATTACTATTTTTGATTAAATATAAGATAAAATAATATTTGCCTTTTGTTGAAAACATGAAATTATTATCTTTTAGGCCGTACGTACTCACAACCGTTTGTTATTGTCTCCTATCAATCATTTGACACAGGAAAAACTATACTCCATATAAATGATTCTCTCCGTCTTAAATTAATTAAATTTTTAATATTTTTTAATGATTAAAATAGTTAAATTATTCAATATTCAAGGTGAATGGTTAAAACTTTTTTCATATTTATCCTTTTATTTATTGAAGTTTTATATTTTCTAGGAGATAAATTAGATTGCACATTTATGATTTTTACAAAAGGCAATAGTAGAAAATATGATATAAATTTTGTCGCTGAATGACTTTCTTAATATATGTATTATCTTACAATTTTAATTAAAATGGGACGAAGAGAGTACTAGTTAGTGCCACTTAAAGTTTAAATTGATCAAATAAGATTCCTTTTTTAATAAATATATCATATTGTAATTACAAATTCTATTAAAGCTTGTAAATAAAAGATATCGATGAAATTCTTGTTTGACAAAATAATCAACTAGCAGGGTAGGGTTAAAAAATGAACATGAATATGATTTGTGTGCATTATAATCTCCTGGAATTTTATTAAATATATTATTATAATTTGTATTCACTTTGTCCTCTTCAGACCATACTTATGGATTTCACTAATATGTTATGGTTGTTGTATTCAACTTAAGTGTTAAATACTTGTGTTTTTTGTTTAAGCGGATGGATAAGGCATCAATGTTGGATGAGGTGATTGAATATTTGAAGCAACTGCAAGCTCAAGTTAAAGCAATGAGCAGGATGGTTCATGTTAACATGCCCCCTTCCCCTATCATGTTGCCAAATATGGCATTGCAACAGCAACAACAGCTTCAAATGTCAATGATAGGATTGGCTAGACCCATGGATGTCAATGCGCTTAACCGCCCCAACATAACAACAATGCCTTCGGTCCCCCACCCCGCGGCGCCCGCTAATTTCAATATCCCTATGCCCTCTCCTGGAGCTTCTCTTGTTCCTGATCCTTTAGCTACATTCCTCCCAGCTGCCCAATCACAGGTAGGAAAAAACTGTAATACTATTAAGGGAGACTTTTATTGTGTCGACTATATTATTTTAAGGAAATCGAAAATAGTTGAATGATAATTTTGTTCTAAAAGAAATAAAAGTGATATTACTAGATAATATTTTAAAATGAATAACTATTAGAGGAATTTACTCACTATAGCCACTACTAAATCTTCCCCATTTACTCAAAATGTTTAGTGCTATTCTTAAAAGATAATTGTGATAATGAATCAATGTGGAAAAAGCATAGTAAATATTTTATATGATAAATTAAGAAAGTTTTTCATAATTGTAGTTAGATGATACGCTTCATCATACATTTTTAAATGAGCTGATTTTATGAAAATGAATGAAAAAAATCATATTGTATAATATAAAGTTTTCATTAATCTACAATGGGAAAATCTTTGTTTCCTAAAATAAGAAAAATATTATTAAAGAGAACATGCAATAAAGGAGTAGCGTAATAGGAAAAGTTGTTTTTGATAATACTTGACGTTATCATGAAACATTATTACAGAAAAGATTTGACTATACATGTACATGGTCAGATTATTATCAAATTATTTGTTTTGAATTTGGGAATTTTTGTAGCCTATGAGAATGGATGCTTATGGAAGGATGGCAGCGTTTCACCAGCAATATCTACGGTCCACTGCAAATTTTGGCTTTAAAAATTGATGTGTAGCAATGGTCTAAAGTTTGATAACTTTTTTCCTTGATCAATACCAATAAGATTGGCCATGACATATTGACAGTTCAACAACTGAATCGGTGTTACGTTCTTGACACTTGCTGAAGAAACATGCTACAATATGTAAATATGATTTTTCTTTTTTAATAGTTTATCAGCAGACAGTGTGTACCATAGTATACAAACAACAACAACAACATACCCAGTGATGTCCCACCAGTGGGGTCTGGAGAGGGTAGCTTGTACGCAGACCTTATCGCTACCTCATCGAGGTAGAGAGACTGTTTCCATAGTATAATTTATATATTTTTCTCGTTTTCTAGTAAATGAAAGTGTGACATCATAAAGTTGAGAAATTTTTTTATATAGCCATAGTTTAGACTATTACTATTATTATTTGGTATAGTTTATCTAATTATGATTCATGGCAATAATTTGACAGAGGCAAGTAATCTTGCGAGAGAGAAGTAGAAATATTAGATAGAAATGGATACAAGCTGATACAAATTATATCACTTGTAATTATTCGTTATTATATCCCTGATAAAGAAATAAAGAATGATACATGTTATATTCAAAATAGACAAGCTGAAACTGTATTCGATACATATAGATTGAGACAAGATGATACAATATTGTATGTTGATACAACCACTAAATTGATACTTACAGTAGACACAAGTATCATCTGTTCCTTTTTTGCCTGTACTGATTCTCTAGTATCCAAATAAGCCCTTAATTACATGGGGGTGGGGGGGTGGGTTAAGATATTACAAAATGTAAGATACACAAAGTTAGTCAAAGTATGTAAGATTCTTATAGGGTGTGATGAATTCAAATTGGAATAGTTGT
>JAOTQJ010000002.1:5019427-5037834 GCA_025642045.1 Solanum sejunctum | reverse complement strand
TGTAAATATGAACTCAAAAATGAAAAAAAATTGTGAATTAATTTATTTAAATAAAGTTACTACTATAAAACTATGAATATAAAATTAAAAAACGTTAAAAAATAATTAAAAGAATTTGAAGGGATTGAAAAATAATTTAGACATTCAAGGAGCTTATCAAAAAATTATTAAATCTTGAATTAGTTACTCCTCCATTTTCTATGAATATATAAGACCTTATATAAGACATCACTAATCTACTAATTAAACAAAATAAAATAAAATAACCAAATAATAGGTTAACGAAATTATCCACGGACTATTTTTGATCCAGAGAGTATTCTCGTATAATGCAGCCTACCAAATGGGTCCTAAGAGCAATAGTTCAAGTTGACTTGTATTCAAACAGGAAAACACTTGCCGCAATTAAACGCAGCTTACATCAAACACAGACCAACGACAGTGTCATCACTTTTTTGCTTATTGGTATCCCATCACTCACTTGGGTCAAATTGTCTCCTTTTCTCTCTCCCCAAATTTCGAAAACCCCCAATATCTCTCTCTTCCCCTGCATTCGAGATCCTCGCCGTGAAAATCATTCAACTCCCGGCACCGAAAAACCGCTTCTCCGGCCGATGCTAGATCGTATCGGAATGAGTAACGGAGGAGAGTTGCTTCACATCGATCCTGTTGAGCTTCAATTCCCCTGTAACTTTCTCTACTTCTGCAAATTTTATATTTCTCAGTTTCCATTTTCTTCACTTGTCAGATTCGTTTACACTTTCTCTGTTATAAAAAAGTTATTTTTGTTCTGTGCTGTTGTATAGTTGAATTGAAGAAGCAGATCTCATGCTCCATGCAGTTGACGAACAAGTCTGATAATTATGTTGCTTTCAAGGTAATTTGCTAATTTTGAAGGTGTACTTGGCAACTTTTTTCTTTCGAAATTGTGAAGGTTGGAATTTCCTTTTTTAGGTGAAGACGACGAATCCAAAGAAGTATTGTGTAAGGCCCAACACTGGAATCGTCACGCCTCACTCTTCCAGCGATGTCATAGGTATCTCATCATGCTTAATTTGGGATGTTTCGAAATAATTGACACTAATATACAGTTTGATGTGATGTTTTCTCTATCATTTTCTCTCTGTTGTTACTAATATATCATTTAAGTGAATTTAGTTAACTTTTTTGTCATGCGATGGAGACAGTAATTTCCTTTTACCATTTGTGGTTTAGTTACAATGCAAGCCCACAAAGAGGCTCCACCAGATATGCAATGCAAGGATAAATTTCTGCTTCAAAGTGTTGTTGCAAGCCCTGGAGCTACTGCCAAAGACATTACTCCCGAAATGGTAAAATATTTTGTCATTGTAAGAATAACTAGTGTCCTTCTTCCATCATGAGAACTAGCATGGTTTGTTATATGCACTTTTTGGTTTTAGTTCAATAAGGAGTCGGGGAATTATGTGGAGGACTGCAAGTTGAAAGTTGTTTATGTTCCACCTCAAGTGCCATCGCCTGTGAGAGAGGGGTCTGAGGAAGGTTCCTCTCCTAGGGCTTCAGTATCCGAAAATGGAGCTGTAAATACATCCGAGCTTAATAATGTGAGTTTTTCGATGACTTCTCTTGATGTTATTAATTATAAAATCTCTCCTTTCTGGAAAGCAGAACTTAAGTGAATGTGAAATTCCTGAATATTTTGGCTACAGATTTCAAGGGCATATACTGAGCAGCAAGACAGCTCGTCAGAGGTAACCCTCATGTTTAAGTACTTGTTTGCTTGTGCTAGTGTCAATATTGTTACCATCCACTGACTTCAGCCTGAATGAGGTTTTCTGGTATTAGAAAACCATAGGATTTCTTGTATTTGTCTTTCTATGTTTCCTAATTACTTATTGCTCCTGCATTCTTTAACAGTGTCTGTTGGTTTTAATTATGTGAGGCATTACTCCTTCTAACTCACTTTGTACACTCATTGGCAAATGCTTGTTCATCTTGATGACCATCTATTATGAACTTAGTTGCTCCGTCAATGCCCATGTTTGATCATGATCAATCTGTTTTGTTCTAGATGTTTATTTGGCCTTTTGTTGGCATTGTTTATCCAAAAGGATGGTCCAAGTATGGTCACTGTTCTATGTTCTAGCCAGTAGCTCTCTCTTGCCATCTTGGTTAGTAGGGTAGCCTCTGTTCTAATTTGTGATTCAATTTAGAGGGACACTGACTTCCTTCCTCCCCTCCCCCTGGCATCCCCAAGAAATATCCCACTTTTAATGGTTTGGTATAGGGGAACCTATCTGTAGCAATAAGAAGTTAATACCTGGAGGAAATTACACTTAAAAATTTTATGTCTTACAGATTTCCAATTTAGGCTGTTTCAGGAGAATACTTTTTGACAGAATTAAATCAACATATTAAAAGAATGGAGCATACCCCATTACTCTTAGAGTCCTTCAGTGAAATTGATCTAACAAGTTGACTATCAATAGCCAGCTTTATCTCTCTATCAACAAATACTAAAATAGGACAAAAATATTAAGGTTGGGTGCTGGCGACTGTAGTCTATATTCGTAACAATTTATCCCCATTTTTTTATGGATAGCAAGGACAAGCATTTTCCTGCTCTGACTACTGTTGTGTAATCCTGTTGGAATCCTCCATTTTAGCGTATTAGAAATTAAGGGCCTTCAAGGAAAAACCAAAAGAACAACTTAAATCAACTTAATAAACCAATGGGTTAGTAGTTTAGTATGACGTGGTGTCAAATTTAGAAAAACCGACAATAGTTGCTTTCCTTTGGTATTAGATAAACCAATTGACAATGTACACCACTATGCAGATAAACACACATGTGTACACCACTTTAATTGCGTAAATGGCCTAGTGATCATATCGTCATATCATCATATCATATATATATATGATAACCACAAGTGGGACAAAAAAGTTAAAAGTTGAAATATCATTTTACCCCTATCCTAATTCAAAATGTTATAAAATATTTAATAAGCTAAATATTAATTAATCAAAATATTTTCAAAAACTTTTCACTTACTAACTTAATTGCAAGTTAAAGAGTCATAAACTTACCACATTCATTTGTAAGTTACAAAATAACATACAAAACCTTTTACATTTCTGATGAATATAGTCAATTTAAAAATTGAGTATAGTTATGTAATTAACTTAATGACATTCTATTAAATACTAAATAATTGCTAGATATTGCCAAACTTTTTGTTGTCCATTTAGTATCAATTACACTAATAATGGATTTATATTGATTTTTTTCCCTCATGAAACATCTTGTATAAATGGTTATAATATGTTTGACTTTCATCATTGGATGCCAAAAATCCATCAGGTATGTAACAATTTCTTCTTGATCTATCAATTTTACTATAATTTTTTTGCTCATTTTTTCCTCAAACCATTAAGTAATATGGTAAGACTGATTAATGTTCTATGTAATTTTATGAGATCACATCTTGTTGTTTGTTATATGAAACAGAAAACTACTTTTTAGAGTGTACCACAGTGTGTTTTGATGTATCAGTGATATCGAACAGGTGCTATAGATTCTTAGTTGAATCATAAATTAGTCAATTCCTTTCTGTTTTGTGTAACAAAATTGACAGAATCATGATCACTTATATGATCTGCCTAATATAACAAATCATATGATTTGTTTTATGTCGAAATAAAGTTATAAAAGAAAGAATTAGTTTGTTAGGGAGAAAGAGAGTAAGTTTGAGGAATTTCGGGCTTTTCTTTGTTCCTAATTTGTTGTTTTTAATCTTCTTCTCTTTTTTCAAGTTAAATATTATATTTTTTTATTTTTTGATAATTATGTCCTATATATTGCATCAAATTAATCATATATGACATGATTGGATTAAGTTTTTGGGATAAACGTGCAAGGCACGTTCCTAGAACTAGTGCAACACCAAGAGGGAATAAGGAGAAAGGTCATGAGGAATGGACTAAAGAAAAATAAATAAAGAGCAGAAAGGAGTGGAAATATACAGTAAAAGATACCAAGGGAAAGGATAAGATAGGGAATAGATGGGAGATTACAATGCCAAATCACTTTTATTGATAAATTTCTCAATTTTTTTTTTGATAAAGCCAAATCACTTTTATCAATGTTTATAAAGTACATAAGGGTCCTCTTAACTTTGAAATCCAAAACTCCTAAAACAAATAAAACTATTTCTACTTGAATATAGAGACTACCTTAAATTAATAGATAGTATAACCTTTTTAACTAAAAGATATTCTAGATAAAATCATATATCTAAAACAATCTTTTCACTATTTTGTCCTAACCAGCAGATGATATTAAAATGTCCTAGCGATCTAATCTCATTTGATCTGGTTGGAGAAAATTCAGCATTGATGAATGAGATTGCTTTTTATATAGTGTAAGTCATAGAATATGATAGGTGATCCTAACATTGAACAAGATATTTTTCCAATTAGCAAACTGAAGATGGCTAATATGTTCAGATGGGTACTCAGAGGGTGCAGTGGGATAAATCAAACTTGTGCTTTGATATCAAAGATGCCACATCAAAGCAGAGTGAGGAGAAAAGAGAAGGAAGAGAGAGAAATGGTGAACAAGAGAAACAGAGAGGAAAAGAGAGAAAAATACAAAGAGAATAGAGATAGAGATTACAATACCAAATAAATTCATCTTCACTAATCAAGTCTTTCTAATAAAGTCCTCAAGGGTCCTATTTATTGAATAGAAACTTTGAACAATCAGAGCTCCTAAAACAAATGAAACTCATGTGATTAGATAAAAATTTTAAAGCTAATGGATAAAATTTATTTGTCAAAGAGCATGAGAAAAGCTTTTCTTATGTTATTAGTCACCCTCTAATGAGCAAGAAAACGGTCTGTGATGATTTGAGTTGCTAAGATGAATTGCAAATATAACTATCATGAAATTAAGAAGAATGCGAGGAGTTCCAAGACTAATATGACTTGGAAGCTAGAGGACATGAGTTACTTTATGAGTTAATGGATAAGTAAATGGAGCAAATTTGCTTGAAGCTGATATTTTGATCAACTTTATGCTCTTTTAATTGAAGGTCTGAATATACCTGGTTAGGTTGTCCATTTTTGATGTGCAATTATTGAGGATCAACTAGCATAATTAGTTTGATGAATAGGGGATCTTCATGATTCCAATATCATGCTTTTGGGAATAATTAATTCCCTCTGCTTTGCATGTTCAATTATTATTTCAAGAAAAATCAAATTGAATCAAATCGACTTAAAAATTTGATGTACATTTGATTTGGTGAAAAAAGAACCAAACCAACATGTATGTATGTATATGTATATATATGTATATATATGTATATACATATATGTATATGTATATATATGTATATACGTATATGTATACATATACATACGTACGCATATATATTAAGTTCACATCTTTTCTGATTTGAGATAGTGTTTTATCGACAGTTTGTTTTTTGATAATCAAAGAAAATTATTGTTTAAGTTTCATATTAAACATTGTATTCTATGTTAAGCTTTTAGGGCTCACTATTTATTAAACATTGTATTCTATGTTAAATTTAGGTAATCATATATTCATATATTCATATATTTGTGTAAGATTGTTGTTAGTTTATTGAAAGGGTGTTGCTTATCATGTATTGCAAAAAATATTTCTCACATACGGATGTTTTCTTTGATAATTGTTTATCCGTTTATTCAATTTTTTCTAAAGATATGTGATTTATGGGAAATTTTATATGTAACTCTGAAAGATTGAACAGATTGAATTTTTAGTATAGACCGACATAGTCGGTATACTTTTTTTGAAAGGTAATGGCTTCAATTGAATCATGAGTACCACTTGTTTCCCTTGTCTAGGAATGGATTTGGTTTTATGTTTGAGGCTATTATTTTTTGCTGTCTTCTCAAGATTTTGTTAGGCTGACTGGTTTTCCTGATAGTTTAGTCAGCTTGCTAATGGACAAATCTGACTTCACATGTGCTGTGCCCGTTGCATTTCATAGAAGGTTATGACTTGTTTTAAGTCTTCGTTTGGCAAGACTCACTGTACAGGACATAATTGCCAAAAATACGGAAGCATTGTTATCAGATGATTAAACAGTCTTTACCTCCAAATGTCACGGCCTTTGAAATCCCATTTGAATATGTATAATACGGTCATTAAAAAATCTGGAATATCAAAGTGATATTTACTTGAGATCTTGTTCAGTTGCAATCAATATGGTTAGTTCAAATCTTCTATATCGAAGGGGCTTCATACTGAGGTGGAGCCATGGAAAAACTCTTTAGTTAGAAAGGATGCTATACTTTTCAAGGTTGATTAGCTGCTAGCAATTGCTCCTTGGAAAAGAACCACTAGAGTATCTTGATTCTCATATAAATATTCTAGTAGTTGATTAATGAACCTTCCTTTAATGAAGAATATTCTCGGTCTAGGAATTGTTGTTAATAGCTTCTTCGTACTATTTTCATTTCCGATTGGTTCATTCTACCTAATCAGTGAACAGGTTCTCCTGGGGAAGTGTGTTGATTTTAGACATGTCTAAGTTGTTATTAATCTTCTGCAAGTTCCCTTGTAAGTTCGCACTAGCTTCTGAACTGTCCCATGACTTCTTCCTGTGCCTCTAATGGTGCATTTCCCATGACTTTCTTCATTTTTGGCTAAAATTGCTGTTATAAATTGTAGTCTCCCTCTTCTCTAAATATCTGTCCTATTCTCCATTTGAGCTTGTCCCAAAATAGCGTTAACCACCTCGAGAAGAATGCTTTTCCTCTAAACAGTTTCAAAGGTCACATAATGCCTTTTGCCTTTTTTAATCTTTAGGCCAGAAACAGTTTCAAAGGTCACAGGATTACTATGTTCTTTGCTTGCTTCGCACAACTATAAAGTGTATTCATAAAGAATATATGAGGTCATATTCCTTTCCTCCCCCGAGTTTTAAAGGTCTTAATCCAGTCCAAGATTCACCGCCTCGAGAAGAATTTGTTTCCTCTAAACAGTTTCAAAGGTCACATACTGCCTTTGCCTTTTTTAATCTTTAGGCCGGAAACAGTTTCAAAGGTCACAGGATTACTCTGTTCTTGCTTGCTTCACATGACATTAAAGTGTCATTCATAAAGAATATCTGGAATGGTCATATTCCTCCCCTTCCTCGAATTTTAAAGCTCTTGATCCAGCCATATCTTCGGCTTCTTGAGCATCAAACTTGGCCACTTCCATCTCCAAGGCAAATAAATAAGGAGAAAGAGGGTAACGTTGTTTCAATCCTCTTTGAGACTTAAAAGAAACCAATAGCATCTTCATAATTAACAGTGAGAAGCACACTGTATACAGATAAGAGTGTATTCATTGAATCCGTCTCGAACCAGAGTTCATCTGCTTAAGGATATCCAAAAGAAAGGGCCAATTTACATGGTCATAAGTGTTAAAATAGGAATAGGAATATATAATCATACTTAGAATAGGAATAGGAATAGAAATAGGAATGATGTATAGTATCCTACTTGATAAAGGATTTTATTGTAGTATAAATAGGATCTCTATGTAATAATGTTAATACGCAGTTCAATAATATTTTTCTCATATATTTCTCACATGGTATCAGCGCATTGGTGGGAAACTTTCGACAGGCCATTATGCACTAAATTCTGGCAGCTGTCAAGGTTGATTTGTGTCATTGTCTCTTTCCATCAGTGTCGTGTAAAAACCAACACCACTACGAGGCCAATCACTCTCTGGCGTCAAAAGCCCAGCTAGACCCACTAGAAAATATCACCTCATGCGCCCTCACGTGCCGATCAACGGTGTGACTGTTTTGGCAAGCTCTGGCTCACGCGCCAGTGCGTGAGGGCTCTTCGATTGATTTTTTTTTTTCAAATTTCTTTCTCTATTGGGGCCATCCAATAATTCCAGCCAAACCCCAACCACTTTTGTTAAGATTCGATTGCTGAAATTAGGGTTCCAACGCTTTCAAGGCAGTTTTCAACAAGTTTCTAGTGCATTTGGGATTTCCAGACTACTATAGGCAAATTTCGACAGTTCTAGACCATTATAGACAGATTTTGGCGAGTTTCTTACTATTTTCAACTCAAATTTTGGAAAAAAATGTCTTTTGGATGTCATGTTTTATGCTCCAAATATATAGGGATTGGAGTTCAAGCCCTATGATCACTTCAAAACCATTAATGGGAAGTTCAAGCTATTTAGCTTGGGCTTCAATTGAGTTATGGTGCAAGGGTCAAGGTGTTCAAGATCACTTAACGAATAATGTATGTTGGGTAAATGAAATAGGAAAGAGTAGCGAGGAACATACAAAAGCCAAAGCACAATGGGAGAAAGTGGATGCTCAATGTAGTCTCCTATAGTGCTCCATTGATTCCACGTTGATGCCTTTGTTTTGCCCATATCAGACATGTTATACAGTTTGGAAAAAGGCGTGTGCTCTATACGCTAATGACATATCTTAATTCTATGATGTGATATCTCAAATGACCAACTTAAAGTAACAAGAATATGATATGTCCACATACTTGGGACAAGTACTGGCAGTCATGGAGGAATTTGACATATTGACGCCAGTCACTACGAACATGGAAAAACAACAAGAGCACATGCAGACATTGTTTCTAGTCCTTACATTTGCTGGACTTCCTCCTGATCATGATTTAGTACATGATTAGATCTTAGCTAGTCCTACAGTCTCTACAATTGATGACTTATTCTCTTGTCTACTTTGTCTTGCTGCGCCTCTTAGTCACAAAATAGTTTATCACCCACCATTGACTCCTCTATGCTTGCATCGCAAACTATTGATAAACGAACATATAGTATGGAGAATCAAAGAGGTCATTGTGGAAGATCTCGATCCAAGTGTAATTATTGTCATAAGTTTGGACACATTCACGTCATATGTCATAGTTTGCATGGTCCACCGTCCAGTTATGATCCTATTGCTATAAAGTAATATAATGAGTCCCTTCAAAATCGTGCAAGTAAGCAAACATCTGTACCTACAACATTTGTTACTCAGCCTAATGATCCTCTTACTCAGTTGGATTGACCATTCAATAATGTTCATGTTGCTCAGGCAGAAAATGATGGTTTCCTTTTGTATCGGGGCAAGTAAGCAAACGTCTACAAGTAGCCTCAATTCCTCAACCTAATGTTCCTATTGCAGGTAATTCTTTTGCTTGTGTTTTACAGTCTGGTACTCTTGGATTATGGACCATGGAGTCAGACACTTTTGATCATAATTTTGGTAACATATCACTTTTGTCTGATATTGTTTATTCACAATCTCTTCCTGCTATTGCTTTAGCCAAAGGGGATCTAAACAAAACCAAAAGGGGTTGGAAAAGCCAAACTCTTATCTTCTATCACCCTAGACTCTATTCTTTATGTCTGTGGTTCTCCTTTTAATTTGGCATATGTTAGTCATTTGATGAGAGCCTTACATTGTGGCATTTATTTTTTTGATGGTTTGTTTCTCATGTAGGACCATAGTATGGGACAAATGATTGTCTCAAGGTATGAATTAGAAGGCCATTACTATCTTACCTCTTCAAATTCCTTCACAGCATGCTCTATCAGATCATCTAGGCCTAATTCACAAATATTTGGGACATCCGAGTCTATCCAAACTGCGATAGATAGTGCCAAGTTTGTCTAATTTATCCTCATTAGATTGTGAGTTATGTCAACTTAGAAAATACACTCATGCTACATTTTCACATAGTACTGAGAGTCGTTCAACATCTATTTTTTCTTTAGTTCATTCTGATATTTGGGGTGCTAGTAGAATTAGTTCAACCTTAGGATTTCATTATTTCGTTAGTTTCATTGATGATTATTCAAGATATACTTGGATTTTCTTAATGAAAGATTGTTTTGCGTTATTTTCTATATTAAAAAGTTTCTTTGTTGAAATAAAAAATGAGTTTGGTGATTCTATTCGTACTTTTCATAGAGATAATGCCTTAGAATACTTATTCCCCCAATTTCAAGAGTTTATGACTCACCAAGGAAAGTTCACCAGACATCTTGTCCATACACCCTTCTGGTGTAGCAGAACGGAAGAATAGACATCTCATTGAGACTGCTTGCACTCTTCTCATTGAATCCCATGTCCTGCCATGTTTTTGGGGCGATGTAGTCCTTGCATCTTGTTATATAGAATGCCCTCATCTTTTATCCAAAATCAGGTTCCATATTCCATACTATTTTCAGAGTCCAATCTCTACTCTATCCCCCCTCGTGTCTTTGGGAGCACATGTTTTGTTCAGAACTTCGCTTTAGGAAAAGATAAATTAGCCCCTCATGCTCTCAAATGTGTCATTCAGGTTACTCGCAAGTTTAAAAATGGTATCATTGTCATTCACCTGATCTAGATCGATACTTTATGTCTGCCGACATCACATCCTTTGAATGACAACCTTACTATACATTTTTTGATCCTTCTGATGTCTCTGAGGTCTTGCCTATGCCAACTTTTGAGGAATCTACAACTGCATCTACATCTCTACCATTCCTTACTTATCATTGTCGTTCGCATCCATCACTAGTCTTAGATGATTTATGTCATGAGCCAGACACTGCTCGTACTGTGGACTTGCCTCCTAGCCAACTACTTGCACTTCAAAAAGGCGTACGATCTACTTGAAATGCTAACCCACATTATATTTTCTTGAGTTATCATCGTCTCTCATCACCTCATTATGCTTTTGTATCATCTTTGTCTTCTATTTCAATTCCTAAGACTATAGGTGAAACACTTTCTCATTCTTGAGGGAGGCAGGCTATGATTGATGAGATGTCTAATTTACATATGAGTGGTACTTGGTATCTTGTCTCCCTCCTTTCAGGTAAATCTACTGTTGGCTGTTGTTGGGTTTATGCAGTCAAACTTGGTCTAGACAGTCAGGTTGATTGGCTTAAGGCTTGCCTTGTTGCCAAGGGGTACACTCAGATATTTGGGCTCAATTATAGCGATATTTTTGCTCCCGTGGCTAAAATAACATTTGTTTTTGTTTTTCTATCTATGGCCACCATTCGTCATTAGCCTCTTCATTGGTAGGAATTAAGAAATGATGTTCTTCATGGTGATATTGTAGAAGAACTCTATGTGGAGCAACCTCCTGGTTCTGTTGCTCAGGGGGAGTCTAGTAGCCTTGTATGTCGATTGCGTAAGTTGCTATATGGTCTAAAATACTCTCCACGAGCTTGGTTTGGAAAGTTTAGCACAGTAATTCAGGAGTTTGGCATGACTCGTAGCAAAGCTGATCATTGTGTTCAATCAGCATTCTCCACCTAATTGGTGTATTTATTTGGTTGTTTATGTTGATGGTATTGTAATCATGGGCAATGATTATCACAATCTGAAACTACATCTATTTAAGCATTTTCAGACTAAAGACCTTGGCATACTGAAGTATTTTAGGTATTGAGGGTTTCTCAAAAAAAAGGGGGGGTCTTTTAGGTATTGAGGTTGCTTAGTTTAGATCAAGTATTGTTATTTCTAATGCAAGTATGCCTTAGACATTCTTGAGGAGACATGAATGAGGCGATGTAGACCCATTGACACTCTTATGGACCCAAATGTTAAACTTCTTCCAGGATAGGGGAGCCACTCCATAATTCTGAAAGGTATAGAAGGCTGGATGGAAAGTTGAATTATCTCATAGTGACTAGACCTGATATCTCCTTTGTTGTGAGTTTGTAAGTAAATTTATGACTTCCCCTTATGCTAGTCATTGTGGATGCATTTGTTCGTATCCTGTGGTATATAAAGTCATCTCTCGATAAAGGACTACTTTTCCAGGATCAAGGCCATGAGCATATCACTGGGTATATAGATGTTGATTGGGCAAGACCACCCTCTGATAAACGTTCTACATCCGGATATTGTGTTTTAGTAGGAGGAAATTTGGTGTCACTGAGAAGTAAGAAATAGAGTATTGTTGCTCAATCTAGTATAGAAGCAGCATGTCGAGCAACGGCTGCAGCAAACTACGAGCTACTTTGGATCAAATAGTTGCTGAGAGAGCTTAAATTTGGCGAAATTGGTCAGATGGAACTTGTGTGTGATAACCAAGCGACTTTTCATATCGCATCAAATCCAGTATTTCATGAAAGAACTAAGCATATTGAGATTGATTGTTACTTTGTCAAAGAAAAGATACTCTCAAAAGAACAAAATTTGTGAAGTCAAGTGATCAGCTTGCAGATATTATCACCAAGTCTCTCAGCGACCCTCACATTAATTACATTTGTAACAAACTAGGTGCATATGATTTGTACACACAAGCTTGAGGGGAAGTGTTAGAATAGGATATATAATCCTACTTAGAATAGGAATAAGAATAGAAATAGGCATAATATATAGTATCTAGTTGATAAAGGATTGCATTGTAGTATCTATAAATAGGGTCTCTATGTAATAATGTTAATACACAATTCAATAATATTTTTCTCACAATAAGCTTTTTCAGAATCAAGTTTGCAGGCAACTCCTGCTAGGCCTCTTCAAGTGGGGATTGATGTATTAGTTTGCCACTAATGCAACCTCCACCATTTGTCTACCCTTTATGAATGCATCTGTACTGCCTGAAACTAACTGGGTCTGAAGTCTTTGACAGTACCTTTCTCTTTTGGAATTGCAGCATTAAAAGTGGAAGTAAATCTCTTCAGCGGAACTGACTTCTCTATAGAACAATTCCACAGTTAAATCATCTTTAACAATATGCCAACACTTCTAGTAAAAAAAATTCATGAGGGGTTACAGCTCTAGTGCTACCGTGCTAGTATAGTTTATGCGGTCTGTGATTTTAACCTAGCCCTCAACTAATGAGTTTAGATGCTATGGCAATGAGTTTTTAATTGGAGAAAAACTAGTCAATCTTTGAGTGCTCTTGGAAGTTCTTGAGTGGAATCATTTGGTTCAAGGCTGCCATTTATATAGTAAACTTCTACTTTCTTGTAACTATTTGTATAGTTCTTTTCTTTTAAAATATAGTTACTGTTTAGGCGTTGCAAGTATGGTTTGTGATTGCCCTATTCCAAACATTATTTGGTTGACTTCAATGAATCTATGATTTTATACCTATAGTTAGTTTCTTTTCTTCATCAACTGGTGATTGTTTGTCCCCTCAGGATGTACTTCTAGTATTTACTACATCACTATTTTCGCGTTATCTTATTGAGTACTTGTTTCACTATAAAGGTGGTTCCAATTTTTAGAAGTTTGCCAATTTGACCAAACCTTTGATAGAGTACTTCTCCATTCTTCCATTTATTGGTTTAATAGTATGAATGAAGGCTGACGGTTCTTTGTCTTGTTTGCAGACAAAGTGGCTAATTTCGAAGTTGACAGAGGAGAAAAATTCTTTTATGAAGCAAAATAACAAGCTTCAGCAAGAATTAGTAAGTGCTCTTATATATAAAATATTCGGTAACTTGTTGTGTATTTCAGCCCTACCTATGGGCAAATTTATGATTTCACATGATTATTCATTTCTTTCTTTAGTTAGAGACTTGAATTGTGTTGGAGAAAGTTGCTGAACTCAATTGCACAATGATCAGAAATTTAAAGCACAGAACTGATCAGAAAAATAAGTAAATATAATACACAAAGAAAACGAGGACATAAACTGCATTTACTGCTTGGTTTGCAAGGAGAGGTGGCCTGCCTTTGGGATTTGGGGATAATACAATTGCTCTGTGAAATATGCCTTTTTCTGTTAATGTTGTCTGAGTATTGTAAGTATCTAAGTCCGTCCAATGGTAAGGTATGTGCAAAGAAAAGATGTGTTGAAATCATGCTGTATTCTTGACATTGGCGTCATTTTTCTTGGACAAGCTTCCTGCCTCTTAGTTGACTTTTTCCTGTTGAATTCTATCGAGGTGTTCTCTATTGATATCCATCTCTTCACATGAACTGCTGCCCACTCACATGTCATTTCATTGATTGAGGTGGTAGAAAGTGATTGAAGGATAGAAAGAAAGGGCCATGATTAGCATGATATGCTTATGGGTAGTGCTGTTGAATGGGTAAAATGGACTCAGCCAGCAGTCCCACACTCTAGGTTAGGCTTTTGATGGACCTGCTTATATTAGATTTGTTTGTTCAGCAAGTTTGTTATCTTCAGTTCTCTTAAGAGAGAGAAATTTGTGCCAATTATAGTGTTGATATTTTGTACTTATTTTATATACATTTGAATATAAAATCTTGTTGATAAGCGAGAGTATTCAATTTTTCTACTTAAAACTCATTGCAATGCTACCAGTATAGCAGCTCAGTCCACTAGTTATGTTGCCTGCTTTATGCCTAGGCCTCCACAACTTTAAAACACGTCGCTAGGGTGTAACGTTTATTTTTTATGTATACTCAACATATCTCCGTTGTTGTAAGGTCTGCGTACATTTTATTCTCCCTGGACCCTACTTGTGGGATTTCACTGGTATGTTGTTGTTGTATATCTCCATTGTGTCAATCAATGATGGCTGCGTTGTGTTTTTGAAGTTTCGAGTTCAACACTCTATTTGCATTGAAAAGAATGGCACATAAAGGTGTGGCATTTGCTTACTCTTGTTCCAAGAAGCTAAAATATCCCCTTTTGAATTTTGTCTTTGAACTTCTTGAGCTTTGCCCTATGCAGGAGCTCTTGAAACGGGAATGCAACAGAAGTCGTGGTGGTATTCCAACTATGTATGTTCTCATCATTGCATTGCTGGGAATCCTTCTGGGCTATCATCTCAGAAAGACATAATCTTTAGACATTCTTGCTATATCCTTAATGCTCCAGCTGTTTGAGAATTTTAGAACCTTAAGCCAATTAGTTGTCTGGTTGACTTAAATGTGTACAAGTCAGTTTCATTGGTTTTGTAATGGCCTCGATCATCGTATGACCAACTGGTTTGACATCCTCCTTGTGGCAACTCAAGAAGACAACACTAGTTTATTGATCAAGTGTATTTCCTAATTTATGAATGCAATCAAGTATTGGACAGTACTGACAAGTCATTGTAGTAGAGTGATCTTATTGGCATGAAGAGTTGCTTGGTTACCTTTCGAATCTTTCGTTTTAGTTTTTTTATTTTTGGGAGATTTTATCTAATTACCTCTAATTCTTACGGAGATGATCTCGGTATTAAAGCTTGTATTACTATTGCATGTTTATATTTTTCACACTATGTTTGGTATAGTATATAAAAATAGTATTGAATATTGTATATTATTTTTTCCATTCAATATTAGTTTTCCACTATTAGCACAAGGATTAAGAAGCATCAATGTTATGAGTAATTTTATCAAATCACCTTTTAAATATAATAAATATAATATTTTGAAAAATATAATCGAAAAATGATTATAATTAATGATAAAAGTAAATTAGGAACTAAATATAAAATTATCTTTTGATTTCACAAAATGAATAATTATTGTTAAATATATAGTGGATAAGTAAAAATAGACGGAGAAAGTGGTTAAATTTTTACTTACATGGGTCTCTATTTTTGGCCCTACAACACCTGGTTTCACCAATGTTACTATCTCTGATGTATGTCTTGAAGGTGTTTGGTTTGTGCTGTCAAAAATGTTAATATGAGTTGGCGTTAGTAATGCTGATATTAGTTATATTAAGTGAATTTATGAAGGAAAATTAAAAACGTGGATAGAGCTTGTGAAAACTTCTATACAGAACGAATTTTATTCATTACTCTGATGCCATGAAGAGCTTGGTGAGAATATTTAACCAAAGGTATATGTTAAGTCGATTTTGTTTTTGGCAACCTTCTGAACAAAAAAAGGATCAAAGTCATTTAAAAGCTTAACTAAGTTAAAGTTGGAATTAAACTAAAGAGAGAAAAAAAATTTAGGGTGTATACTAAAATTTACAAATATTAGAAAATCTTTCTTCCTATTTCAAATTTTAAATTTTGAAAATTTTTCCGTTGATTAGTACCTTTCAACCTTACTCTTTTTTTTCTTTCGTTCTCTCTCTTTTCAAATTTTTCTCTCATTCCTCCATCTTTTTGTTCCTTTTTTCTCTCTATCTTCATCTTCTCTTTTTTGTCATTGTTACAGTTATTATTGTTGCTTCTATTACCCCATTATCGTTAATGTTAATCCTTTTATCATATTTTTCTTTTTTATATATTTTATTTTTACAAACTATTTTGATTTGATTCTAAAATTTTTTTTAGAAAAAATAAAGTCATCGAAAGAAATTCTATAGATGATCGTTCTGTTGCAACAAATGACATTTTGTAGATGACTATTCTGTTGCAACAAATGACTCTTCCTTGTGACAAATAACCAATTATTCTGTTGCAACAAATGACTCTTGTGTTGTAGCACATGTAGAGGAAGAGGTGATGACTATTGTGGCGACAATGATGATGATGGAGGAGGACAACGTTGTGGTGGTACATAAGGGGGAAAAAAAGAGATTGATGGTAGTACTAGGAAGAGGAATAGAAGGAGGTGATGGTGATTGCAGTAGTAGGAAAGATGGTGGTGGTGATGGTGGCAATAGTGGAATAGGAGGTGGTATAGCGCTGACGACAACAATGGAGGAGAAGGTGAAAATAACGATGGTAACAGTGAAGGAGAGAGTGGTAATGGTGACAATAGCAATGGAGGTGGTGGTGGTGATGGGGCCGACGGGGCAGTAGGAGTGGAACGACAGTAACAACGAAAAAGGAGGTCGTGGTAATGGCAACAGCAACAACGGAGGTAGTGGTATTTGGGGGCGGGGGGGAGGTGACGATGGGAGCAGAAGTAGTGGAAAGATGATAGTGGCAGAAGAGGTGAGCATGGAAAGGAGTGGGTTGGAGAAATTAGAATTTTTGTGTAAATAATAAAACTTAATGATTTTTAAATTGGTGTCACTAATTCTACTTTTAAAATTGTCATCTTTACTCAATAATTAAGACTCAGAGTCACTTGTTGTTATTGGGGGGGTGGGAGTGTGAGGAAGAAAGTGGAATAATCACTTGGGTTTTAGTTGTACTATCTCCAATCCATATTAGTTGGAACTTGTACATTTTCATAGGTGAATCTAGGAATTCATGAATACAGGTGCACCATTACTTTATTTTTGAAAAAGGGAAAAAAAATGATGTTGTTGGTTGAAATTGAACCCCTAACCTTCATGCTTACAAAGAGCTCATGAACCAGTGAACTAACTTGTCATTTGAACATGGGTTCCTTTAGCTAGTATTTAATATATTCTTTAAGAATTATACAAGTAATATATCGAATTTAGTTAAATGACCACGAGTTCCCGTGACCCAAAAAATAGGGCTAAATTCGCCCCTGGACATTTTTCTTTTAAACTCATAGTCTCATACTAAGAAATTTTAAATAAGAAGATAGAGTAATTTTACAAAAATCTTAAAAGACTTCCTTGGGGGATTGACAAATAAATGTATACACTTTCAAAAGATATTAATTTCAAAGATGATATAAGAAAAAAAAATAATTAATACTCTCTTGATTAATAAGGTAGACAATTACTCCCTTCGTCTCCTTTTAGTTATCATGATGAGATTTGGTACAATCCTTAATAAAACATTAATTAGAAGTATTGTTTAGCTAATTTATTTCCTATCGCTAATTAAATTTATCTATCTATCTATCTATCTATCTATCTATCTATCTATCTATCTATCTATCTATCTATCTATCTATCTATGTCTCTTGATTCTAGAATTATTAATGCTAAGTTGAAAAAAAGATAATTAATTCTTTCTTAATTATCTAAATTAATAATATATTATTTTAGAATAAATATTTTAATATATATGACAATTAAAATGGGACGGACAGTGTAAAATGAGACAACTATTTTTAAAAAGATGACCAACTAATATCGAATGGAGATAGTATGAAGGAAATTTCAAACTCCAAAAATATGCTAGACTTGTAAAAATACAAATTACAAAAAATAATATTGTACTCTCTATATTCCTTTTTGGTTGTCATGATAATTAAAAGTATAGTTTGATTAATATATTACTTATTATTTTTTAATGTTTATCTATTCACGTATCTCGCAATTTTAGAATAACTAATGCTAAAGGACAAAGTTAGAAAAAAAATTAATTCTATCTTGATTGGTTAAGGTTGCATTTGGTAAGAAGGAAAATATTTTTCATATAACTTAGTTTTTCATATTTGGTTGGTAAGTAGAAAGCTTTTTTTAAAAAAATATTTTTTAGTGCTTGATCGATGAATCAAATCAGTTTTCAGAAAATATCTTTTAAGATGAAAATGTGACAACAAACTTCTATTTGTAACTGATTTAAATTGAGTGGAAAAAGAAGAGGTGGGATAAAAAAATATTTAGATCTTTTAAAAAATAAATCTTAATTTTTTAAATAGGGC